>WBMZ01007246.1:0-31078 GCA_013400975.1 Atrichornis clamosus
AAAGAAAGAGAAAAGAAAAAAACCGAAAAGAAAAAAAGGAGTACTCAGCCCAGGCTCCAGGCTAGCTGGGAGCTGTTTGTTTACCTTGGTTGGCACTGGGATCAGCCAAAGCCCCCGTGTTCCCAGAAGCAAGTTCCCCTCCTCTCCCAGGGCATCATGAGGACACAGCCAAGATTCAACCCCAGGCTGTGAGGAACAGCACACTGAATGAACAACCCACTCTCCACAAGTGCAGCAGTACTCCTTATCCAGCTTCCAATTCCTGGCAAAGCCATTGTCTTTGCAGAACTTTCCACTTTCTTCTCCTTCACCCTCCTTCCCTCACCCATGCAGAAAACACACGTTTACAGAGAGCCTCAGCCCCATTCCTTCATACAGTTTATAACATGCCTTTTTTTTTTTTTTTTTTTTTGCTATGCCTCGGTTACCCTTTCCTGTGGTTGCAGTGAAGTTAATCTACACTCCCCAAACTCAACGAGGGTGTGCAGAAGCACAGGAAATCCTATTTTCTGAGCATAGGGAGACATGAGCTATGAATGAGCCAGGTGCAACTCTAAGTGTGCACAGGTCCTGCAAAGCTCTCATATTCCACTTGTTACGGTATCAGCCTTTCAGCAAATGCCATTTGTATCAGGATGTAACACTGCACACTTAGGGTTGGGGGGTTTTTTCCCCAGTTAGTATTTCAGTTAAAAAAGAAAACCACCTCATTCCAAGTTTAAACTTCTAATTCTGAACACAGATATCACTGAGTCTTTTAAAGAAATCATCCTACTGTTTGGGTTTTGGGGTTTTTTTGCTTAATGCTCCAGTATGCAACACCTGGAGTATTGACATCCTCCAGCACAGAGAAGCTATAAAGGTTTAACAAAGCCCTATACCCTATAGTGCATTTATATTGTTTAAAGGCTTATGAAGACAGATCAGCAAATGAGGAGGTACAACCTGCTAAATTAAGACCTTCCATCCTGGGTAATTCTTCTTGCACGGAAAAAACAGCACCTTTGTTATCTCGAGAAAGAAAAAGAAAATCCTCTTGTTAACAGCAAGCCACAGCAGTCAGTGAATAAATCTCAGTGCATTACAAGTAGGGCTCATTTTCAAGGCTGCCCATCCCGTCACAGGATGGGGAAGAGGGGGCATGTGTGGGCTTAGGGACCCTGAAAGGGTTTCCAGCTGAGCCTGTGGTAGCTGCTCTCACAGGAGAGCCTCAGCTCTGCTCCCAGCAGGTGACAGCACCAGAAGCAAAGAAATGAACAGAAACTTCTCTTGATTTAGGTGCTGGAATTTTAAGTAAAGCTCCCAAAACTCCCCAAGGCATTTTGTTGCTTCCATCAAAGGAAGCCAGTGAGCATGACTGATAAGTTTGATTTTCAGTGGTGCTTAGGTTCTGCAGCTCTCATCAATTGCAGAGCAAGTTGTAGGTACTCAAGGCCAAATTTTTTTAAAGGGTAGGTATTTTAAAATGTATTGCAGTCAACAGAAATTGAGAGCTACAATTCTTTGAAAGGTAGGAGGGTCTTCAGCACTTCTCAGAAGTCACACTGTGAACTTTTTTCTCCTTTTCTCCCTAATGTTTTGCTTTCTGGTTCAGAAAATATGACAGGAACACTGGGAACCCTCATTGCATTACAGAAATTAAAAAGATATAACAAAACACGTCCTGGGAGAGAAACACAAATAGTGCAGGGAGCATTCGAAAAACTTACAAAACACAGGAAAACCCCACCATCTCTCTGGAATGTCTTTGCTTTTGTTCCCACAGGTCAGGGGAACTCACATCACCATTTTGAAACCCAAATCTATGCCCTCTTTCAAGAATCAGTTCGGCTAGCAATGACCTCTGTGTTAGTACTGCTAGAGAGATCTCACAATAAAGCCCTCTCCCTGTTAGTATTGCAGAAATTGAATAGCAAAACTGCATTATCCATTAAGAGGTTTTTTAGTCCATTTGTTTACACAATGAGAATTACTTTTACATTTCTAATTAGGTAGCTCTTAACTAATACAAAGAGAAATCGCAGCAGCATATGAAGCTTTGCTATCAGCACAATCATATTAAAAGGAGACCTTAAGATTTTAACAAGAGCAACAAATTAATCATGATAATGTTTTTAGACTATCAGCTGTAGAAGTCAAGAGGGGGATTTTTAGAAGTTCTTTGAATCAACATATTTTTTCTGTTGATGCCAGACTTTTAATGCAGGTTCAGAAAAACTTCTTCAAATGCTTCTGGCATTATTCTTTATATGAAAATCTATGAGGTACACTAAATTAAAATTAGATTTTGCATAGTCATTCTTCTACCGTTATACACAAAAAATAATTGCTCCAGTATTCAGAAGCTTCCAGAAAGTCTTTAACTCTTTCTTAGCTAGCACAGCAGAGAAAATGCCTGCTGAGGTGTAACAGGTCAGAGAGCCCACCAAGTCCAAGGAGACCCCAAGTGCTTTATTATCACTCTGTGATCCCCTGCAGAAGACATTTTCACATACAGTTTTCCAATGCACTGCACCACCAGAGAATTCAACTCTGACATTTTAAAATCAGCTGAATTAAACATATGCACGGGGTTTTGACCCTTTTTTTTCCTGGTTTAGAGATGTAGCTTGAAGGACTGTTGTCAGCATGGAGGGACATAAAAGTTAACAGACCGAGGGAGTTGTGGTGCTTTTGCAAGAGCACTTGAGAGCAGCAATATCTGACTGTGCCATCAAAGACTATGGAAGAAAGCAGCCATAATTTACAGTCTCACCCAGAGACTTCATTAATCCTTCTTGATTTTGGGGTCCTTTAATATCTGTAGGAGGCTGCCAGATTTTGTTTTGCCAGCTAGCAACACGAACTACATGGACTTGGAGTCAAACTGTGAAAGCTGAAACCAAATGCAGACTAGATGACTAAACACAGGAAGAAAACTTATAAGGTAAAATAGCAGAAAATTATTTTTCTGTAATTCCAGAAACCTGAATTTCCCACATCCTATTAAAAATCTGCTGCTCTCATGGCTATTTCATTCCATTTAGATCACACAAAATTGCTTGAAGAAGGTACTAGAACCTGGCTTCTGGAAGACTGTTCAGCAGCCTTGCACATCCTGAGGAATATAGCTGGCAAAGAACTGTTAGTGGCCCTCACTGGTTCTTCACAGCCACAGTGATGATGGGAGACAGTGGAGATTTCCAGTCTTGTTTCTCCCAACAAGTCAAACTTAACAGCTTTTTTGGCAGAGGCATCCTTCACACACTCATGGTTAAGCACAGTGAGTTGTTTGAAACAAAACCAATTTTTTCCTAGCTATTTATGAATATTCCCATTTTTGCCTTATATGGCAAGATGGACACACTGCTACCACTTTAGCAACATCCAACCACAGTGCCCCAAGAACTACTGAATGAACACTCATTACCAGCACCCATTTCTTCCATCCCAACAAACAGTTTTTCCTCAAAGAGCTGCCTTTAAATAGACCTATTAAATATAGGTGGCCAGGACTGAGATGGCCACTAACAGGTGGTCAGGCAATCCCAAGTAATTTCTTGCAGAAATAATTTAATTTGTGCATTCAGTCAGGCAAGTGCTGCCTAACTCACACTGGAAAAATTCCCAAGCAATCTTGACCCACAGTGTAATTCTTAGCCACTCAAATCATCACAAGTTCATTAAAAGTTAATCACAAGTAATATCAGTAAAATAGTTTTGCTTCTGAATTTTTTTAAAACAGCCCTGCCAGAAATTGCAGTGTTTCTGTTCTTCTGTACAGTGATCCCAATGTCTGTAAGTAATCTTAATTAATGTTCTGAGTGATTAATATTTTATCTTTATCACTAAGTTCAAATGAGCACTTTAGGACAGGCTATAGCCCTCTAATTAGCACTACTAAACCATTCCTGGTCCTTCGTACAGCTAAAGCACTCAAGAGCTCCAGTCAAATACAGAAGAGAAACAAGGCCAGTTCATAAGAACTTACAGTTTAAATGAGTCAACAATGCCAGCCTCAGAGGTTATTTTATCCCCGCATGTACTTGACAAAAGATAGCTGCCTACTGATAAAGTCAAGTTCTGTTTTACAATTTCATTTAAGTTTCCAGTTGCAAAGACAGTTTCACAAGTAATGCTCAGCTGGAGACCACCACAGCTTTGTTTCTTCGTATCATATCTAATTGGAAGGTTTCCAAGGATAATTGTTGTTGAGAAATGTATTGATTTGCTTCTGAGAATCTTAAAGATGTTTGAGGAATTGCAATTGGGAGCTCTCCCCAAAGGATTTGTCTTTGAAATAATAGTAGTGATGTATTACTTTTCTCTTGTGGACCACAAAACTTCAATTAAAATTCAGATTTTGTATTTGGAAACAATACTGTGGTACAGGTACCCAAATGGATTAGCATTAGAGGGCTTTTCAAGTGGATGTGCTGAAGGAATCTGCACAGCAAGTCTGAATTCAGCCTGCACTACGCCATTTGTCAAACTACAGCCAAGGTGTCATTTTGGGGGAATTCCTGCTGCTACACCTATTGACATGCTACCATATTGACATGCTAGGCTTTTATTTTAACGAAAAGCCAGGTCCCTACAGAATCCAATGCAGTGTAATTTTCATCACGGTACTACCAAGAAAAGGCGAAGATTCTTCCTGGGGATTTGCTCCAACACATTTATATTTTTCTCTCCTCACGGTTTCGGAAATATATATAAATGTAAAATATTTATCCATTGCAATGCCCGAGGTAGAAGCAGGAGAGGGAGCTGTCAGAGTCCACTTCCACTGATACCTCGCCTTCCTCCCGCTTGTGTTCTCACTTCAGCACCTTGTCGCACACGTCAGATCATGCCAGCAGGGAAAATTCAGCTTAAAAAGGCTTCAAATTTACAGAAAACAAACACCCATTAGGTACTCATTACCTAAATGGCAGCTGCTGTCCATTTGCATGCACAAAGCCACAGTCCAGAGGTGGAATATGTGCACGGAGACCTGTCTGCTGCCACCTCAGAAGGATGGTCAGCGGGAGGTTCCCTGCAGCAAGTGCCAGCACAACTGGGCACCATCGTAAGAACTGTGCTGTTACAGACTAAATAAGCAGCTCTGCTGCTTGATCCTGTGGGTTATGAAGTAATTAGCTGCTGAATAACCAAAATCAATGGATGTATTTGCAGAATCACACCAAATAAGCAGAAGCTTGGCACACAGAAGGGAGAAACAATCACACTGCTACACAGTCATGTTTGTTAATTCCTAGTTTAATTCCACCAAACTCAATAGCTTTACAGCAGGAAAAAATACTCCCTACAGCCTAGGGTTACTAGTAAACCCTACCAAATCACCCTCAAATTTGAAAGCTAAAATGGATACTGTTCTTCCTTTTTCAACACTTGCAATTAAAAGCCCTTCTTGCTTTCAGAACTGCATACACTGCTGCTTCTGAACAGTTTATGGAATTCCACTGCCAAACTCCTGAAATTTCCTTGGAAATCATGTCACTTGGTGATTTCCTGTGCTTGTAAACCCCACTTCTCCATCAAGCCAAATCTATAACCCAGTAAACATTATTCAGTGTCTTCTTCCAAAGCTTTATTCTCTTATGCCCTTGCAAAAAGCCTTCCCAGTTCCCCCTGTATGACACCTATCCCACACTCTCCATGCACCTCTAAGTTGCATTCCTACTTGTAGCCATCCTTAAATGACCTTGGGAACATCGAATCCCATTGACCCAGAGCTGTAAGTACAAGTTACCATTTCTTCAAAGTGTTCAGGTTCAAATATTTGAGTTCCACAAAATAATCTGTTACATTACAGTCTGCTCCCTCCAGCGCAGGCTGTGGAACCCATGCACACCACCAAGGATTGAACCTATGCCTAAAGCAGGACTTAAAGTGTATAAAACTCTACCTCAGAGGTACAGCATCATTCAAACACTTGTAACTATTAAATTATTCTTCACAAATTCCACCTGTTCCTGAGTTACCTAGTCCAGCTAGTATTTTTAAAACATACCCCACAAAGACAAACATTAACTCCAAAAGATCCAAGTGGCTCTGTACCTTACACACACTCAGCAGTGCAGAGACTAATCAAGCTGAGGTGGAACCATTTCTTTCCACACCAGCATACACTCCAATAAGAGGCATCCAATCTATGAGAAATGAAAAACAGCAAAGCAACAACATAAATTACATCCACTGAAAACACAACAAAGAGCTTGCAGAGGATCAACAAGGGAAACATTAAATTCTTTCATTAGAAAGAATTTGTCACAGTTCATGACAAAGACATGCAAGCACTGATTGAAAAAGCACCTCTAAACAAAATGTAACTACATAGGAGACTAAACTCTGGCTGTTTGGGGAAGAATGGCTATTCAAGAAAGCCCATTTCTACACCAGCCCAGTCTTAATGGTAAAAGCCTCTTAAACAGGAAAGTCAATATGCTTAGGAATGCACAAATTAGGTGAGGAAAGAGAGTCTCACTGCCCACAGTCAAGTGCACTAAAGGACAGCAGTAATTTCAAGATGGGCTCAGACCCTGCTCAGGCAAAAAAGAGACTGTCCAGAGGAGGGATGGAGCAATTCTC
The DNA here is from genome assembly GCA_013400975.1 of Atrichornis clamosus. Lineage (NCBI taxonomy): Eukaryota > Metazoa > Chordata > Aves > Passeriformes > Menuridae > Atrichornis > Atrichornis clamosus. The sequence goes on from WBMZ01007246.1 coordinate 6,574, forward strand.
CATTCAGTGAGACTCGTCGGATGAGGAGCAGAGAGAGAGTCTGCTATTTGAAAATGAAGCCATGCTCATTATCACCTCTGAATTTACCCTCACTTTTGAAGCAGGAGGCCCAGGCCTGTGCAGCCCCAGTGTCACAGGCAGTTTATTCAGGAGGAGGCCACGGTCCCTCTGCTCAGCCTCTGCTCACCCCTCATTTACCATCTTTCCAGGTGGGCAATTCCTTATTTTGCTATCCACTGGCATTTGTAGGAGGGACTCAACTCCTCCAGAAAAAGTCTTGCTTTGAATAAACTGTTAATAAACTGCATACAGAACACCAGAAGAAAGAACAGAGAGCAAAAAACCTATATATACTCCAAATAAAAATTAGGTTCTGAATACATCTCCCCCTCCAGGCAATTATATGGGTAAATCAGCTACTGAAGAAATGAAGTAGTTATTCTAAGTCTATTATTGCAATAGAATTTTTCCAGAAACAGTAAATTACTCTGGGTATTTATCATAATCTGTTATCTCCAGGAAAAAAAAAAAGAAAACTGAATAAATTTATGGAAATGCATTTACCTAATAATATTTACCAAATGACACTGTTGCCTCTGCTGCTTGTAGCAAACTCAGTCACAGGGGCTAAGGACAGGTTTGCCTTATTAACACAGCTCTCTGCCTGTGTATTTTAAGCACCTCAGAGCACAGCACCATCTGTGTGTGTTCTACTAATGAGCTACTTCTTAGACTGAGGAAGGCTGGCCAGCCAGCCAACACCGATTACTCAGATGGAGACTGCCTAATTTTTAAGCAATTAATGAGCTCCTCTCTCACTCTACATAAAAGCTTCCTCTGGTTAATTCTCCTGGCATATTACAGCATATCCCACTCTAAAGAAAGTTGCTCAAAGAAGAAGATAAAAGAGAGGAACATGGAACATGACACAGCCCAGTCCAACTCCCTAGAGCAGAGCCCAAACCCTGTGCCATGGGACACAAGCTTGAGAAGCACTGCTGAGCCCACCTCGAGCAGGGACTACATCCCATTGCAGCTGGGATAGGGAAGAGGATCTTGAAAAGGAGGCAGCTCAGCCACCTCCCTTCCTCTAGACTGTTTGGGGCACTAAGGTGCCTTGAATGGCACCTTGAAGGACAGAGTGGAAGAATGAGTACCACGCTTACACAAGACCACTGATGGTTTTGTTCTCTCTCACCTCCCACTGGAAACACCTGACACCGAGTGTCCCCAAATGCTGCACAGCTCCACAGCTGGGGATCACCAGCCATGGAGGCTGATGCTCAAGAAACCCTGAACACTTAGCAAGATGACTGACTGCGTCCATCTCTTCCGTGATCTGACTGACGTGATTTTAAAAAGTGAGTCTTAAGGGGCTATTAGATTATGCAAAAATAGAATTCCCTCTGCTGCCACTAAAAAAATTTCCTAATAACTTATACAAAGTTTAAGGAGATAAAAATTACCTTTTACAGCTCCCTGTTGGAAAGCACCGTAATAAAGCAATGAAGGAGCATTAAATTATCTCAGTAACTACACTGATAATGCACAACTTTCATGTGCACAATAAAACCACTAAAGGAGATCTGATTTTTACAGGTATATTACACATCATCATTCTGAAAGGGCAACCCTGCATGCGGGAAAGGATGCACTTGTCTTACACAAACCTGAAAAACATGCTAATTATAGCAGTGAAAATATTCTAGATAAAAGCTTTTACCCAGCAGCCTCCTGAAAAATAGAAACAAACAAAAAAAACCCCAAAACCTACTTCCCTTTCTTGAGGATGTTCATATTTACACACCAATGAGAGACTCAATGTAACATTTCAACTTGGTGTGACATTACCAAGCCATTCTACAATCACCTTGTGAAATTTGTATTATTTAAGTTCTCATGACCATGTTACCCAGCATTTTACTTCTGGGGAAAGAAAAAAAAGGATATTGTTCCAAAAGACAACTAATTACAACAGCACATCAAGGGTCTTCCTCACTACAACATGAAGCACGTTGGTGACACATTCTGCAAGTGACTTCACACAAGAGCAGTCTGAATAACCAACTGTTCACGTGGGATCTGTGTCCTTCAGAGAAAGCCATCAATTACAGCTCTTTATGAAGGACAGCAAACGGAACAGTTCATTTGCAGACACTTCTAAAACGGGATTTAATAATGAACCTTTCTTCATCAGTAGAGCTGCCTCCCTGTGTAAAGTCCACAACAGTTGCAGCCAGGAACCCCAGGTGGCTGGATTTAGGTTTTATCTCTCACGCACTAAGTCAGATGTATGCTGTACAGTTGGAACAAAACCATTTGCAATAAACACTGAGTGGTAAGGAGCAAATTTAATCATCCAGTCCAGATGAAAAAAATCATAATGCTGTAAATAATATGATGTAAAGTCACAGCGAATAGGAATTATGTTGACCTATATCAGAAGTCAGCCAAAAAGCTTCAGCTTTCAATCTGCTCCAATAAAGCTGAAACACTCCACTCTTAAGTGCATTTCCACTGTAGTCCCAGATTTCCCTAAAATTACAGATGTCATTTTGAATGGAAATACTACATCCAATGTGTCATTAGTGATACACATCCTAATTTCTTTCCCTATGTCTAAACCCACACCATTATTCACACCTCTCTGGCTTTATATAATAGGGCAAGATTTTCCAGGTCACAACAAAAACAAGTAATACATTCAAGATCTCAAATCTTTAATAATTATTCTCTTGGCTAAAGTTTCAAATTTTCTTTTCTAACCCACAAGTAAGGGAACAAACAGCTTTTGAAAACACTTGAAATTTGGTTTATTTTCTCAACAAAGCACACTCTGCAATAGGAAGAAGCAGGTCCTGAAGGAGGTTCTCCTTCACCAGGGAGGGCTGCCACACAGCAGTGATGGCCACAGATCCACCTCCAGCCTGAAGCCAAGCAAGCTTGCAGGACAATGTGGCTCCACTAAGGTGCTCTCATTTTCTCAGTTTTCAGATCTCCTCTGCAGTAAACCTGAGGGATTTGACATAGCAAATGCTTCCCATCAGGGAATTCCAGAAACAGTAGCATCCTGATCACTCTGTGTTCAGGGTCTTCCAGCTTCTTGGTCTGACCTCATACGAAGGATGCCAGAAGTACTGCTGTTCAGCTCCAGAGATACAGAGCCTGGGAACAACCCTGCCTTTGATTCATGTTCCAGCAGTTTTCCATTGATTATTCAATGTATCCGTCTCAGGGAATTTACTTTTCAAAATGAAATTGTTACTAAAAAAGAAATTCTGTTGATCCCAATTCTGCAGAATGTGGTTCTATTTCTGCATTTTACCAATAACTCAAGGACATCAGAATGATTGTATCTCACATGACTCCTCCCCTTTCAGGCCCACCCATATATATATATTTTGCTGAACATGTAAGACAGCATAAGCATGCATGAAGTGGCTCTGCATATTGATCCAAATAAGGATCACAGAGTGCATCAAAAGAGTCCCAGCAAAACAGAAACATAATGTTCCAATCCAAGAACAAACAATTCTTATTGTCTTGTGAAAAATATGATCTGCTATATTAACATCAGTCCTCACAAATAATAACTCAATTCTATCTTCAACACACCAGGAAAAAGAATTAAATCTCAAATATTAAAAAATAAATTTAAAAAAAAACCTGTGGAACAACTTTGCCCTCAAATTTTATACATATTTGTACAGTGGGATGAAAGGACCAACATTTCTTTAAATAAGCATGAACATCTGGTTAGTCTATACACTGAGGTGTCCTTGGACAAAGGTGTTTTAGGCTATCCACTCATCTGAGGACAGAACTGCAGTTCCTGGTACTGCTAAAACTCTAAAGGCAGCTATGTGGTAAGCACAGATGGAGCCCAGAGCGACTCGAGTGCAGCTGCCTGCCTGCAGAGTCCCAGCAGCTCAGGATCAACAAATGTTCTTTGGGTCAGAGCAGTAAATATACACAGAGGTTTCTATAAACTCGGTTACCCAAGAGACTTGATTGGCACCTCCAAGGCTCGAGGTTCCTCAGGTATTCCACGTCATTTTACAGTCTTAAGTGGTTCCTGCTCCTGTGTCCCCACTGTCCACTGGAAGGACAGCTAATAGCCAGAGCACACAACAGACTTGGAACATTCAAAGACAAAAGTTCTAAGCCTAAAACTAGTGCACAAAACCTGGAATTCCTGAGTCTCTCTCCTCCTTTTCCTCTTCCATTTCCAGCAGACACATCCTTCTATCTTCTACGGAAAACTAACAGAAATTAAAGAAGCTTTTCCGTATCACATGTATCCAAGGACATAAAAGCATATTCTATGCACATGCTTATTTAGCCTCAAAATTTCTCTAGGAGACAGGACTGTTTTCCTCGTCCTTGCCTGAGGCATTAGGAACACAACAAAACAGAGGGAAACATTTAATTTATGTGTTATTCCCTGCATCACCTTCAGTGTACTGGGCACCCTTAACATAGTTTTATCTCTGGCTGATTTTCTGCCATCTGTAAAATGGGAATAACGACGTAGCAAACATTAGAGACAAAAAGCAATTGTATGAAATACCATGGTAGCAGATGTTTACTGAAAACACCAAATAGTCCCCTGAGACTTATAAAAACCCTGTCCAGGTAACAAAAGTACAACTAGAACATGGAAAGTCCACAAAATAATACTACCATAATGTTTCTAGGCCTCTACTATACACCCCTAACAAATATTTGAACTGTACACACGGTTGCTGGAGGTCTAAACAACATTAGACATATGCACAAGTGACACACAAAATACTGCACTTAAATATTAGAAAGTAATTTGGGAACTTCAGACTTTCCCTTTTGCCCTGTTCAGGTCTGTTCCCTGAAAGGGGAGCTGACCCCCTCGGGGGCTTGCCCTGACATTCCCTGTCCCAGAAGGACTGGTAGGCCAGGGCAGCACTCAGAGACTGATACAGGTTCCCATTTCTCCCACTTCACTACAGCCACAGGAATGAGACAGGCAGATACAAAAGCTCATGTCAGGTACTGCCATTGCCTTCAGTTTCTTTATGAAAAACCACTGAGCAATGCTTACAGCTGCCTGGTTCATAGAGTCTTCTACTTATTCAGATACAATTTAATTTCCCATCTGGAATAACAGATGCAGAAATCTCAGTAGATACCTTTTCAAAGCAATACTGGTCCCTCAAAGATGCAAACCAACTCCAACTGTCTTACAATGAAGTGTCAAAATACCTTCCTACATCAAAAAAGAAAAAAAAGTAACTGGGAGTGAATTTCCACAGGTCATAAATAGCACAACAGAGCTACAGTTCTGTGAATCCCTAAGGTGGAGGAGGTTTTAAACAAGTCAAGCTACCAGAAATCCCCTCACGCTGCCTCTGTTCCTGCCCGAACAAGGAACCACACAGGGAGGCCAACAGAAGGAACTGATGGGGGAGGCTGGCAGGCACAGGCAGCCTGGTGACCACGTCTTGGAAAAGCAAAGTGCTCAGGTCAGAAGATTAACTTGAATCTAAGTCTCTGTCTTCAGTGGCAGAGGACTGTACGTTTTCATATCAGTGTGTATTATAAGTACTAATCATGCTTCTCGTAGGAAAGAATCGATTGGATTTGAAAGGGTTAGAGATTAATAAAGTGATAAATGTACCCTCTAGAGGTGACACTGCAGCTCAGATCAATTTTGCTTTCAACTAATAGATGGGCAATCATTTCTACTTTAGCGAATTACAGCGGCACACTACAGTCTCACACAGGTTTATGTACTAACGTTTGTATATACACAAAACAGGATTCCTTCCTTCCTTCCTCAACAAATTGAAATGCTTAACTCTGCACCTCCTGAAAATGTAAAATCTGGTGCCTCCTTGATTATCTGTAAAACCAAATTCTTCAAAAACTCCAAACGAAAATCCCACAAATGCATCTTAATTCTCCTTTCTCTCACTATTTTGCCGCAGTGATCCCAGCATCTCCCACCTCACAATTTCACTGCTTGTAGTCCTAACAGCTACACTCATGGCAAAAACAAGTAGTAGAGAAGTAAAAAAAGAAGAAACTTCTGATACAATGTGTCACAGGGACTAGTCACTCAAAACGGAAATGCACCAACAAGCAAGGTTCTGAAAGTAAAGAATTAAAAGTTTAAATTCCGTGGACAGAGGTATGATAATGTGTATTATTATTCATACCTAGTTTAATCTAAGGAGTCTTATGTTCCTTCAAATATATACAGCAGGGTGTTAAACCTGCCTTAACAAGTATTTAAGTTACAAAAACACAAGCACACTTCAGAACTGTTCTTGGTCAGGAGCTGACCCAAGATGAAGCCATTACACCACAGATTCCTTACAGCTCCTGTAGGCCCATGTCCCCCCAAGTTACCACTGAGCCCCTGCAGCACCAAGAGACGTCCCAAAGGGAGCGGATTTTCTTCTCCAGGATCAGCCAACATGCTGAGCTTGAAGACTGCTCTGGGTAAGTCTGCAGCTGTATTATTCATGCTTTCATTTGAACATTATGTAAGACAAACCTTCCAAAAATATTTTCATGAACAAGATGAAAAACAAAACATGCTAAAAGAACTTTCCCCATCCCTCGGGACAGTCAGTTTCAGAGTAAGGACACGAACCTAAAACACTCACCCTCGAAGTGAGCATACTGGAAATACTGAAATGAAGATCTCTCTTAAAATCTCTAATTAGTATCTTAAGGAAAACAAAGAAAGGACACCTTGATACATTAGAGGTTTTTTTGTTTGAAAAGCCTCATTTTGGAGAGGAAAAAAATCTCAGTCATGTATATTAGAGGTTCAGATATTATTAATGAACTTCTAGATGTTTCAGCTAGAGCTACAACAGATATCCAAACAGCTGAGATGATGCCCATTACAAAAGTGGAAGATTATAGATTTTTAACCAAGGAAATGACATTTATTTCATGCTTTACTTATTTCTCCCCATCCCCTGAAGATCCTACTTTTGGGATTCACTTCAGCTTGAAACAATTTAATTGTGTTCATTTATTTCATTCAAATACAAAAGGTTTCTCTTTTGGGAAAGAGTCTAGCTTTAATATTTAAGTATCAGCTCAATATTTTAATTGCTTTAATTATATATGAACCCATTTTATATGTGTGCAATAGCTAAAAATTTGAGTGCTTAAGTAAGTTCAATATTTAAACCTTGTCAGGTTGAGGTCACTAAAAAAACCCCAAACCTCTAGCAGATTATTTATTTCCTTCCTTGTTCTTCTCTGTGCACCTCCCTTCCTCCCCACCTGCAAACAGAATGTATAAATGCTGCCAGCTGTCCTCCAGACAGGTCTGTCCAGCTGCAGTGCCGCTTTCTGTCTAGAGGAGAAGAAACTAAGGCTGAGACTCCTGCAATGAGGTGCACAGCGACCGGAGCTTCCCAGCTGCCTTGCTGGTAGCCCCCCGAGAGCTGACTGAGCACAGGAGCCCGGCTCCTCGCTTCCCCCGATCCAACGGAACAGATGGAGAGCAGCCGTGAACCCGTGAGCAGGAACATCCCAGGCAGGAGACGCTGTGCTTTCCCGCACTCGTGACAGCTCAGAACAACAGTGGTTCTGACTTTGTTTGCTGGAGCCGTGAATAACTTAACATCTTCTGGGAAAAGTAAGAGATCAGCACGTGCTGATGAGCGCTGCCATCTCCTCTGTCTGCACGGTATTTGCAGGAAGCAAAAGTCAAAAGCCTCTTTTGCATCCCCTGTATCTCAGACACGGGAGGGCTCATAGCCATGCATTTTACATCAGGGTCAGAAGTCAGCTCTTCAGGCAGATGCAACTGCAAGCTAAATCAAATGGCAAGTGTGAGCACTCATCCAGCAGCTCCTCTGGGCCCACTCCAGCAGGAGCAATGGACTTTAAAGAGTTAGGCTCATCTAGGATATCCCACTCCAGGCACAAATCCATGCATGGGTCAGCTCGGAAGTACAAACACCTCCACTTGCACGTATGCCACAGTTTTTATGGCCAAAAGGGTCAGGCAATAACACAGGAAGACTGAGCTTCACAGAAGGGAGCAGATGGAAATCAGAGGCATAGGAAAGTGTAGGAAAGTGAAGGTCTGCTGAAATATCTGTAACAGACCACAGTAAATTGCTGCATGGCATTTAAAAGGCAAAAAATATCAAGCCAATTGCTTTTAAATTAATGTGTTAAAAAGCACTATGTCCCAACCACTGCAACATCAATGAGAGAATTTAACACAACTTGGCTCTGTCCATACACAGCAAGGACCAGTGCTAAGTCAAGCCCATTCTCTCCCAAGCCATCGGTGATAAAGTCAGATGCAGCTGGAGGGTGACTGGGTGGGTGGAGGATCAGAGACGCACTTGCTCCTGCAGCATGAATGCCTTTTGGATGGTCCCATGATAAACAGGAGGAGAAGGAAGACTGGAATCCCCCAGCAAATCCATCTGACAGACTACAGAAGAGAAGACATGACTCTGTAGCTTGGAGGACATACCCATGCCAAGCCCGAGCCAATTAAGCTGTGTTAACCTGCAGAAAAAGTCCTACATACCCTGCAGCCAGCAGCCTCACAGAAACCTTGGGAATGTCTGCCCCTGCTCCTCCACACAAGGCTGGCATGCCCTCTGGAGCTCCAGCATGCTGAGACAGGGTATTTCAGCTCAGCAAACAATACAGCAACAAAAAATGGCATCAATTATTCACTAATCGAATCATGTCTAGGAAGTCAAACAGAATCTATAATCTGAAAAACCTTTTGCTTAAAAAATGCAATGATTTTTTAATTGGCTTTATATTCCCTGCTATGATTATTCAAAGGACTATATACAAAGGCTTTGGGAAAAGAAGTCACTTAATCCGATTAAAAGGAAATCACCTACCAGCTGGGAACCTAGCAGATCCAACATCTTCAATTTATTTGTATAACCTCCACCTGTAAAACGCCCTTCCTAGGACATTGCTAAGGTTGCAGTCCCCGCATTAGCTGTTTGCTCAGTTTTACTTCTTAAAGCAGGCAAAAAGGATGACCTGCAGTTTTCAAAAATTCTTCTTAATATTAAGAAATGCCTGTGAAACTTAAGTCAACATTACACTCACACAGATGCTTCAGGCAAACTATTCTGTACCCACCACAAACAGCAATCGTTACTCTGTTGACATGACAGATTTCTTCTGCAGCATCTGGAAGCTGCTGCCTGTAAAGAAGAATCTGATGAACATAATTAAATTAGCTCACCCATTTTAATTATTTTGGCACCATATCTCAAGTGAGAAGCAGCCAAACAAATTTGTCTTGCTACAAGTTTCTGTGTCATTTTTGCAGTGTTGCAGGGTACTCTAAAACCTATTTGCAGTCTTCACATGCATTCCTGTTTCTCTTCTCCAAATGGGAAATATGGACACCTGAATCTGTAACAAAGGGCAAGTAAAGGACATGCGATAAATCCTTCAGTTCTATTTTTCTCTTCCCTTCCATAAAGACTGTTTCTTCAGCAAACTACTGTTCCATGCTTGCAAATGGAGCACCATTTCATCACCTTCTGTTTAACATCTTAGACCCTCCACTCCTGAGCTCTCTTTGGTCACTCTTGCCTGTTGTCCAGCCCCTGGGTACTGTCTGCACTTGCTATCTGGTGTTCTCATCCTCAACTTTCTCCCTTTGGGTTTCCATTCCTTGACTTTGAAGGAGAACTTTTGCACCAGCCTCTAGAGATGCTTTCCTAGCCAAACCTCTGTTCTCTTTAAGTCAATTCCAGCTTCCCCGTTAATGCCTTTCTGGACATTCTGCCCCCCTTTTGACTGCCTTGGTTTAGTGATGCCTTTGCAATACCTGACAACACAACCTCACCTTCTCAGTGCTCCTCCCCAAGTCCTCTTCAACTCAGCTTTTATTAGATCCTCCCTACCCCTTAAACAAAATATATTCTATTATGTGATATTACACGCATGCCAGTCAACTTCATAATTGCTCTTGTACTTGACACTAATCACAATTCTGGCCATTCATGCAATAATTCTACGCATTGCTTAGAAAAATGCCAGTCTACATACGTCAGCAAAGACACCAATTTTGCTGGTTTATTGTCCTAGTAGCCCAAATCTGTCTTTATCATCAGTGTCAGCACCTTCCATGCACTGTTTCACACTGCTCTACATAACTGTCTGCACAATTTCCCTTCCCCTTTTAAGGATGCTCACCAGGATAGACATCCCCATACCAACAGCCAGCAAGACCCAAGACTCTATCACCCACCCAGAACACTGCTGCAGAGATCCTGTCCACAGGGCATCATTTGGGCCCTGCATCCACTGCCCCCACCTCAGCTCTAATCTACAGCTAAAACACTTTTCCTGCTTTCAGACATTCTGCAGTTTATGCTGCAGTGCAGCTGCCCACCAATAACCATCACATTAATTTCCCCTTTCCACTCTCCTTCATCAAGACACCAGTTAAAAAAAAAAAACCAAAACAGGGGTGAACCACAGCCCCAGCATTGTTACAGCTACTGTCACCCTAGGGAGCAACACAGTCTCATTGTTTCTTTGTGCATTTGCCTGGCTGCATCCATCCACTGCCCCTGATCTTCCACTGAAAAATAAACAGTTAAAGTTCAGAAGCCTCGGAAGCATCTGTCTCTTTGCCACATACACCATTTAGTGAAGCCCCAAGCAATCAAACAACAGTCCTTCATATTTACAGGCCTTTCAGAAAAGGAGTCAATTATCAATTTTGCTCCAAGTGCTGATATCACAGAAACAGAAAATTATTTCACACACAATGTAGTGGAAAAAGCAAAAAAAGGAATCAATAGTTTGCTCCATGCAGCAACCGAATCAGTATTGAAGGTGAAAGCCAACTACATGATTATGTACTTGCAAAGAAACTATAATTTTACTTTACGTGCATTTTTTCCCCTTCATCTTATTCTCAACACATATCAATACAATCAAATGAAAAGAAAAAGAACCACCTATTCACTAGTGGGCTATATTTAGAAGAGGCAGTCAAACAGTCAAGCATTTTTCCCACCAGTAGTGAACCTAAATTGACACTGTCAACAGCTGCCATTAACGCAAGACATTCTGCAGAGCCAAAGAAAGCAGACTTAAAATATACGCATCTAATTAAAGGTAAACTACCAGCTGAATGATGCTACAACCACCAGCATTTCACTTCTACAGATGTGTACTTCTGGTAAAGGAATTCACAGGCCCTTCCTTGCAGCCAGCTGCTGTTGCCTGGCATCAGTGAACAGAGGCTGCTCAGTTATAGTGGCCATGGATCTCACAAAGGGTTCCCATCTAGGCCAGTGACAGCAGTTTTGAAAAACAGGAACACCACCACCCTCAGCAGAGTTCAGACCAAGCTCCACAGTAGCCAAACCCATGACTGCTGTCACGAGGCAAACAGGGCTCTGGATACAACAACCACAACAAAAGGCTACAGTTCACTTTAGTAACCTCCATTTACACTTTCCAGCCCAGCAGAAAGAATTCAGCCCAGCATCTGGCAGTTCCAGAGCAACACTTCTTAGCCTGGGTTGTGACATCTAACTCATTTTAATAGATGGCCCAATAACTTTTTTCTCTGTTCTCAAGAAATGAAGAAATTAAAACTGACCACACAACTGAAGTCTGAACTGAAGTCGATAATTTCTGTTGGTACCTGCAGCGTTGAAAGACTGAACACACTGAGGACAGCAGGATCACTGGAAGCCCTCACATGTGTAAGCGTAGCACACAAATAGTCCAGAAAATCAGCTAACGTGCAGGTTTAAAAGTCCAACATTTACCCTTCCACACACACCAGGCTGTAGCAGACTGACACCATTATGCAGCACTGCAGTTGATCTACTTGTCTGCCCAAAGTCTTCCAAACTCACAGCTCACTTGAGAAATACAAAGAGTCTCATGAAGTCACTCCTCTGGGGGGACAGAGCTGCATGGACTAGACACCACTTCAGGCTCAGGTACAGGTGAGCCATTATCCAGATGAACTGTCTACCCTGGGAGGAGAGATTCTAATACATCTTTGAAGGTTCTGTTACTCTTAGTAGGTTTCAAAAGCAGATGTAAACATAAACCAACTCCCACGCCCTTCCACTATGCCAGAATAATCAGAGATTATCTACTCAGGAAGGCTCTTCCCAGTTAACCCTGTATGTGATCACACGTGTGGCCAGTATGACTTTTTGGAAAACGACCTTTCAACATACAAAAATATCATCCAGTCTTAAAAGTCACCACAAACCACATCCACAGTTAATAAAATCCCTTAGCATGAGTAAAAGACTGGATATTAAAGCAATGCCAAAGTCATTATTACCTTTGTGCAGTTTCAACCAGATCAACCTTTTCTTTTAACAGAAAAAAAAAAAATACAGACACTTTCAAATAGCTTAAAGTCATACCAACAGAACACTGTAGTGAGAAAATTCATCCTGTAAACAGTTAGTAAGCATATTGGTTGTGACTTTTCTTCTTTTTTTTGACAGAAGAGAACAAGCAGTATATAATCAAAACAAAAAGCAGCCTTCTAAAATGCTTGATTGCATGAGTACGAGGTCCCGATCCAAAAGTAAAAATAATTTTCTGTGACTTACCAGAATTTCTCTTTGAGACGAGCTTCAAATTCATGCTGACTACAGTACAGATCACAAGAACCAAGAGAACAAGAGGCTTCATCTTTCACTTTCTGTGACAGCTGAAATGCAAACATAGTACGAAGTCTGAATCACAGCTCTTCACTACAACAAAGCAGCAGCTACAGTTAAACATTTCTCAAAGAACCATTACAGGGCAACGGCTTAATGTAACAACTTCTGGGTCTACGTGTATGCAGGAGTAGGGAAACATAAGGGTTCAAAGTAACTGTGGATGAACAATTTACCTCTGACAATCACACAAAAGGGTTTGGGTTTTTTAAATGGCACCTCCAAAGTATCATTTTGCTCTCAAAGAAAAGTCACAGGATGAACAGTTTATTTGAAGCAGTATTGGTCCAGTCTGGTAGATTTTTGTGTGTTATTTAAGGGGAAGACCCTGATGGTCATAATAACTCTGTCTCATACAAACAGGCCACACATATTTAAAAATTTCATATTGTTCAGGAAAAGATACAGAGTTAGTTATTCATATAATCTCTCTTAGCAACCTTGCTTTCCCACTGGCAACCTTGTAAAACTCCTACAATGCCTACAATTAATGCTATTCCAGAAGTTTCTCCATGAAATGAGGTAAAGAAAGGTGAACAAAATTCAGAAATTGATTAATATAGGTCTTGGGAGTCTCATTTAAAAGACAAAATTAGTCTCTTCTGTGAACTTTACTACTTACTTTATATTATTTACATTAAAAAAGAAAAAAGGGAAAACCTAGTTTAGAATTCTACTTTTAATTTTATATAATTACTGGAACTAATTCTGTTTTCATTTACAAGTACGAGGCCATTCAAGAAAAGACAGCAAGAGCAAAGTGAGGCTCCTTCTCTGCACTTAAAAACAGGCAGAATGAATATGAACTCAGCAAAGCTCGCCTCTCTCAAAGAAAGAGAGATGCTTAATTATAAGCTAGAGTCCTCAAATATATGCTCAGCTTGAAGTCATGGGCCTTTAAGTGGCTTGATATATTTAGACTCCAGGAATTCATCTCCATGTAAGATACAGACTTTAGATCTGGACCCTTATTATCAGTTAAAGAGGGCAGTCATCTAAATCACTATGAAATTATTATTTGCACCGAAAGATTCAGCAAACATTTTATAGTACTTTCAATTAAACATGCACAAAACTACCAGCATTAAGTAGTCAAAACTAAGGCCAATGAAACTGAATCCTTCCTTAAATGCTGTACCACATCTGCCTGCCCAGCTCACCCAGAGGTCTGGGACCGGCCCAGACCCTGCAGCTCTGAACATTTGCCCAACATAACAGAGCAGAAACAGGGTGCAATGTCCTGAAGTTCACTGAGGCTTATTCAGTTTAAATTGAGTTTATTACATCAAATATTCTTCCCTTATAATTTTATTACTGGCCTACTGTTGTGTGAAGAAAATGTAAGGAACCCTGCGTAATCTCTTACATGACAGAAATTATGCTGCTATTCAATTATTTCAAAATTACCACTTGAAACTAAAGTTCTTTTCCTCTCACCTTACCATACTGCAATCTATAAAAAGGCAGTGGATTTTTTTTCCTTCCTGAATTCTATGTTCCCATGGGCACTTTATGCCTATTGATTCCTCACAGCAACGATGCTAAGGCATTTTCAACGAATAATATGCACTGAAGGCTGTCTGACAGTGGTTAATGACAGAATTAGCATTCATTCTTCCCTAACCTCTCCTTGGAGTAACAAAATCCTGAAACAAGTAAGGCCATCTTGACAAGAGAGCTTAAAAAAAGTAATTGAACGAAATCTTTTGACAGATAATTGTAATGATGATGTTACGCTAGAATGATTTTCAAGTGTAGCTTTGCAAATTACTTTCTCCACTTTTCTCCCTTCAGTTATTACAGCTGAAATATGGAATTCCTACGTCCTTTTTCATGTGGGTCTGTGCATCTCCACCCCAAACAAGCTATGCTGCATTAAATACATTTAAAAATTCAACACAAGTTCTGCCAACCAATATTAATGCTAGGCAGAGCAGAAAATTCTCAGTCCTGTCAGCATTGATAGGAGTTTTACTTACAGAAGCCCTGGCGTCACCAAGGCAGTCAGTCTCTGTACCTCCACAAATCAGGAAAACAGAGAAGGAAAGGGCAAGAAACTTCAGCACCACCCAGTCATTCATTACCAAGCCCAGAGCCTCAGTTTGTCACGTCTGACACAACCCCACGGAAGATGGCACGATACACATCAGAGCCTGAGGTGCCATCTCCACCATGCTAGGCATTCCACCAGGAAGTGGGATCAGCCCCACCAGTGGGACCAGTGGGTCAGCTGGTCTCTGTCCTGAGGCAGCAGCTACAGACAACCAGGCTGTTCGAACTGCCCTATCAGAGAGAACTATTTTTAAACATGCAAGTTAACAAAGAACACAACATACAAAATAAGCTGTATTCAGGACAAAGTTTCTAAATTTGCTTAGGAGGAGATTTCTGGAGCTGTGTCAAGACTCCCACCATGTCTCCCAAAAGGACCAGTCTCTCAACTCCCTCCTCAGGGCCATTCACTCTCCTCCCAGGCAGTGGCACGGGCTACAAACTCAAGCCAGCCCTGTGCTAGGCTTCTGGAAATAAATGTGTAGGGGAGTGAAATCTACTGGTTATGCCCCACAAGAGGGGAACCAAATTCAGGGCCATTCCCAGGAGAGTGAAGAAGACATCTTACTCAATAAGGACACAGAAGTACCCATCAGAGCCAACTTGCCCAAAACCACTGAGAGGAGGGAAGAGAGACAGAATAAAGTGCTTGTTGAGAAGGGTGAAAGAATCACTAACCCAGGCCTTGTTGTGACCTGCCAGATTGTATTTGTATCCAGGTAATTAAAGGGAGGTTGCTGCCATCAGAGGGAGAAGTGTAGGAGAAGCAAGGCATGACAACCTAATTCTCCCTCATTCCACTGCCAACAAGGCCACCCTTCCCTCTTCAAGCCATTTGAGGCTACAGACCATGGACTTCAAGCAGCTGTCACAGGGTCCTGCAAGCATTCAAAACATGGAGACCAGGCTGCAACGCAGCAAAATTTTGTTCTTCTAACAGAAACCACCCTGACTCCCCTATGCTGCCTAATGTCCTTCACCTCTGTTGACAAACTTAGTTCTTTCTCCTGAATCCTCAGAAAACAGGACTTGGGAAATTGTGTCCCATTTTCTTCATGCACTGCCTGCTGTCCTTCCAGCACCCACCTAAGTCTGTATGGCTTCTGGGACCATAAAGAATGTCAAGTGACAAGGTTAGAAAGAGGCACTTGGAAACAAGAAGAATACCAGAGCATTAATATTCTGCACAAAACCCAGCACACTGAGATTCCCAAGTTCACACTTTAAATATAATTTAGTTTTGCTCTAATTTCTACCACAAGCTTTGTTTATGCAGTGCTCCTTTTTAAAAAGGAAACGAGAACAGCAAAGCAGTGCATGTGCACTCAGGCACACGTCTGTGCACAGGCTGAGATTTGCTGACACACCACGAGGCTCTGTAGGTTCTGGTTTCTCCACAGAAGCTGCGATGCAGAAGGCACTCATTAAAAACAGCGACCCACCCCTTTAGGGATTTCCAATTGCCAGGTTTTGTTGCTCAGGTATCTCACAAAAATAAATTACTGTTTTCACCCCACACACAAAGGATGAAATGGCAATGGTAATTCTTTGTTGCCTTTACAGTATGCTAGATGGTGAGTCTTGTTCATTTCTTTTCAAACCATTTCCCCATTTCACATTCCACTTTTTAAGGCTTTAAATTTTAATATGAACTCTCTCAGGTCTTCTCTTTTGCCAACACACCACACTGAGCTGTTTATTACTAAAAGATTTTCAGTCTGTATAATATGTTGGTTGGAAGCAATCCACAATGGGCACCAGTTCCTTTTCATTGATACCTCAAACACAAACAAAAAATACTTCAGATCAGAGATGCATGCTAGCTCAAATAATGTATCTTCAGCTCTATTTGATATGGGTCATGCAGCTTTCTTCGCTCCGCTGCTCAATGAGCATCAAAGAATATTTCATTTTTCCTAATTCATTGTGCATCTTCACCATCATAACCAGCCACTTAAGTTGTCTAAATACACAATGAACATTAATTCTACAAGGCAGTGTGCATTCAGAATTTGTCTTACAGGATTTAAATCTCCATTGGATGCAGGTCCTTAACTAAACTCACATCTGCCTAATTCTCCTTGTTCAGTTGAAATTTTAAAAGAAATTTAAAAATGAGGGAAGTGTGGTGTGCTTTCACAACACAGTGCTTGTGTTGTGCAAACTGGAAATAAGCAGCAACAATGAGACAACATCTAAAATGTCTGGGATTATTACTGGCTCAGCAGTGTATCACCTGCACGACAGCAATACAACAAGGCAAAAAACAAGGTCTTGACAAAGCAAAGGGAACCACAGCTAAATACACAGAGCACTTGACAAGGTTACAATACTGATCTGTAATGACTCCTCTAAAGGTTGAATGTCTGGGTGCAAAAGAAAATGAAAAAAACCTAAAACTTACAGATCTTTTGTGATGTGAAGGGCATAAACTCAGAATCGTATCGGTTATTTCAGAAGAAAGAAACAGCACCACCCTTTAGGTGTTAACCCCAAGGTTTTGCTTGAAAGATTGTGATGCTTTCACTAAAAGGTAAATATCTTCCAAATGGTAGGCACAAAAGATACCAAGAGAGGAATCCTGAAGTTCCAAAAGGCATTGCACAGTGTAACGCAGAAACAAAAAAATGGGCTTCAGTGCCAAGCACAAAAGAAAAATACTGTGGATGGCCAATACCCCATAACTTCCCCCATTAATATGTCTAGCTGCAGAGGGTAGAAGTTATTTTAGTGATGTTAAAGTGGCAATCAGACTCACCACTATGAGCAAACTGCTGGCTTGCTCTGTAGAGAAAACCCTGCAAGCATTAACACAAGAATCTTTTCTTACAAGAACTTTCTGATTCAATAGCTGCCTAAAACAGTGCTCATTTATAGCAAAAAAAAATCCAGAAAAAAAAAAGAACAGGAAATGGTAAAATTTCCAGAAATATTTCAAATACAGATAAAGATAACAGTATCTACAGCATAAAAATCTACAGCATCACAAGAGTAATGAGCAAATGATGCAAGCATCTAAATCTCTACTAAGAAAATTCAACAAAAACCTAAGCAGCCCATCTTAACAGATTTGTGAACCAGGAGAACTAGGACTACTCAGCACTGATTAGCAGATGGAGTTCTATCAGCTCACACCACACACTGACCTTGATTCCCTAAGCAACTCACACAGAATTCAAGTTCATTATATCTTCAAACTGGATTTTAAATCCCTAAATCGTACTCTTCCCTCATTGCAGCAATTCCTACACTTGGAAACAGAAAGCAACTGTAAGGAGAAACAAGAATGACAAAGGAATGGGAAAGTTAGCTTTTGTTTTTTAAGCCTCATGTCCAGCTGCACCATCAGTGATGTACTGATTCAGCACTACCCTGGATTCTACAGAGAACTATTGTTCCAGCTTTCACATTGCAATATTCTAACTACACATCCTAGGATAGATGGATATGCTTGTTCAGTATCACAGCTTTTAAATTTGAGTAGTCCAGGCCTTTTTATAGACATTCAAAGTGAAATACATGTTGTGGGAGGAGGATTACAGCTGTACTGCAAGCCCTCATGGTTTATGAGGTCAACATAATGGATCAATTAATTTACAACCTTTTTTCTCCCCCCTAGAGTAGGAGCTATTAATATTCTACATATATTTACTTCTGCAGATTGTGGTTTAATCAATACAGTACTCCAGGCAACATGAAGTACCATAGGAAATGTGAAGACTGTCAGACTCAGAGTTTAGGTTTATAGAGTGGGGCTTAGCCTCTCACCACCTTGCAGAAGTACTTAAAAGATTACAGAAAAGCCCGCTGGGGGAGATGAAAAAACATACAGACAATCTACACTTGAAAAGCTAAACATGTACACTAGTACTGAGGAAATGGGAGTGATTTTAAGAATCATCTTGACTCGGCCAAAATCCTGGAACTGATGCAGTTCCAGCAGGACAGCTCCCAGTGCAGAGGAAGCTGCAGCAGTAATCACAGCCTTCCAAGGGGAAAGAGGAGCCCCAGCCATGGGTGAACACATATGTTCCTCACAGCTGAGAAGGCTGCTGGACTGTGTCCCAGGAGGGCAAATTTCTTCTGGGATGAGACAAACTCAGAGGCTACTCTCAGACCCAGCCCAGCCAGCCTGCCCCGGGCTGTGAAGAAGCGCCGCTCAGGAAAAAAGGACTCTGAATTCTGCTTTTCAGATCTCTGAGTGAAAACAAGCAAGTTACTGATGAGAACTCTTAGGCTTCAGAGTCTCTGACAGACCCTGTGAATTCCAGAAAAAACATGGCTTCACCTGACTCCAGCTCTTCAGTTGCTGACACTCAGAACAATCACCACTGCTCAGGTCATGGCCCTTTTCTCCTGAGTGCTTTAGACGGCCCTGCCAGCAATCACAGGTCCTCTCTACTGAGTCTCAACTACAAAAGGAGAAGACATTTCAGATTAAAAGAGATGAGAAAAGACCATTCTCACCCACACCAATTTCACTCACTGCTCTCTGTTCTTATACCAATAAGGAAGTCTGTCCAATTCGCAGCTGCCTACGCAGGAGCATTATTAAGCCAAAAGATTAGATGCTTTGCCTCTTTCATACTCATACCTACCTTGCTCCCCAAGCAGCTTTTGCAGAAAGGCTATTAAAAATGGAGAGAGACAGTTCAAAGGGAGGTCTCAATCCTGAAAGATAGCATATCCCTCCTCTTTCCCACCATACTGCTTCTCTCGTTCCCCTTGTGTTTCTCAAGGCTCATTACAGAGGTGCTCAGCACGAACAGAACTAGATTTTAGACTGGGCTGCCATCTGCATGCTGAAATGTTCCCTGCTTTTAGAGAGAAACTGCTTTTATAGAGCCTTAAAACAGTCCTCTTTCCAGGACCACACAGAAGACAGACTGCAGCTACAACTGTCAGCCGTACTGACATTATATCTGCTCTTACACACACTCGTACCTCTGCAGTATTAACACAACAACAATATTTGCACTATTCATGGCAAACCTGGTCCACATTCACTCCTGCATGTTAATGAAACAGGCTCAGAGAGAACACAACTCTACATGCAATGTGCTTAGAAATTCATTCCTTGATCTCATCCGTGGCCACACGCTTCCCTAACTAATACATAACGCTCAAAGACAGAATTAACAGGAAAAGATGACATACCAGCTGTTAGGCTCCTTATAAAACACTCTTCTACAGTTTTCCACTTAGAAAACACAGTTCCAGAGAAGCCTGACAGGGCACTTTGCCGTCAGCAGAGACAAGTTGCTTTCACTGAACTCGGCACCATCTCAGTACCTTAAAGTGATAAACATATTCTTGATGGGGATTTTTTTTTTCCCTTACATAACCAGAGACCGGCCTTTACATATATGTATTGCCATATTTGTCTGGGTGAAAATAAGAATTTAATTAAGCAAGCAAAGAAAAAAAAAAAAAAACAGAATCTGAGATTAATGAGAAACTGCTTACAGAATACTACTTTGACATATTTTATGAAAATCTTGAAAACAATGGAGTTTTGTTCTGATGCAGCCAAAATAAAATACATATTTTATGTGCCCTGAAATTGCTCTGTCAAACAGACACGCTTGTTAATTAACTGTTACATAAAACAATGAGAACAGGGGTGGAAGGAACTCTCTGTAGTGCTTTTGAGGTAGAAAGGATTAACCAAAACCCCTGCAGAAGTTTCCAACACACAGTCTCTCTCACCAGCTTTGTCACTGAATATAACACCTCCCTCAGTCCTCCACCAATTCCAAGAGGGTTTACCCGGATCTAGTACCACATGCCAGAGGAAACCCTCACTATCAAAGCTAGCAAAAAGATTCTCCTTATTTTCAGTAAGGGCAAGATCTTTTCTCTCTGTTTTCTTTTCAAGGCTTTTTAAAGAAAGATTTATTTTTAGTTGGACATCCTGAAAAGCAAATTGCCTCTTAAAGTGCTTCTTTATTTTGTGATACACTTTAAATGTTCACTTCCCCTTTCAGCACTAAGGAGCTCCTGATAAATACCTCAGACTCACATTTTTTGAGGAAGGCTTAGAAACATAGAGCAGACAAGATTTCCTATACAGCTCTTTAAGGCTGTTTAACACTTGTTCACAATTTAGCATCCCTTGATATTTTCAGCTTGAGCCTCAGTTTGAAGTGAGAGATTACTCAGAGCCTGAATGTTTTGGAGAGCAGGAAAAGTCTATACACTGCTGTATTTGTACTTCTTATGGTGAGTACAATTTCTCAGCTTCTTCCTCAGACACACAGGTCAAGGCCACCAGCTCCAGCCATCCCTGGCAGCTTCCCACCTCAGCCAGCAGGGATGACTGGCTGCACATGCTCCTTGGAACTTTTCCTCCACCTCTGGTCCCACAAGGGCATCACAACCCAGGGCACAGAAAATTTGGAACAGCCTCTCCCTTCCAAATGCCACATAGAAGACACTGCTCTCCGTTGCTTTAACTGATTACTGTAACATGTATCCTTCTCTCTCCAGGAAACAGCTGAGGACAGTCAGGGAAAAGAATTACTCTGCCTATTCAAACAAACCAAATCCCCTTACAGACACATCCCATCCATAGAGCCTGGATGCTCCCCTCATCTCCAAGCAGCCAGGGCTTCCCAAGGGGTATGTGCCTCACATGTTGTCCCCACTCCCCCCTCCTTGCTGTCCAGCAGCCTTTCTGCATCTCCGCTGGGCTCCTCACACACGCGCTGCCTCCAGCAGCTGCCCGACAGCTCCAGACACACACAGCCCCAAACGCTCCGTGGCTCGAGCTTACCCCACAGTGGCAAGGCCAACACCCACGACATCCTGAGCCCAGCAAGTGTGCCCCTACCTGCCTCTGCTTCCACACTCCTATGCAGCCTCATCCAGGCTTAAGGCTGTGAAGTTCAGCTTCTTCTGAGGCACAGGCCTTCAGCCTCCATCAAACTGGGAAACTTCCTCCTCCCTCTCCCACATCACCGATCCCTGCCAGATCAGAAGTGATCTGTGCCACAGGAACAGCCCTTCTGCTGAGCTCACCTTCACCACACCAGCCCATGAGTCCCTCCTGACCCTTTCAGGCTCTTTTTTGATCTGACTTCTCTGTTTGGAGAGTGGTCAGTCCCGCCACGCTGGTTTCTAACAGCTTCAGCCACTGCACTGCTTCAAAGCACAGCCACCAGACTGGCAGCTCTGAAGATTAAAAGGCTTTCCATTGCTCTGCTCTGCAAGATACAGAGCAGTTCAGACAATGCTGGCTGATACCACATATGCACTGAGGCTCCAGCAATTGTGTGGCATCCACTAAAATTGACTCAAGCTCGCTAAGTACATTAATGTGGCACACCTGGCCTTCTCTCCTATCTCCTGTGAAAGCAAATCTTTTCCCTCCTCGCCCCCCATTTTACTGCTAAAGCATCAATTACCAAACAATTTGAAGACAAACCTATGAGCTTCCAGGTACTGTGAAAGTAAAAGGGTGGTCTGCAGAGAACTCTTGAGCCTTACAAATGGAACAATCAAAGATTCATCTTTCTCTCTCCTGTGCTCACCTGCAGCCCAAGCAGGGGGGTGAGTATAAGGAAATCTTCCTAGCAGCTAACAACCCTGAATGTTCCCAGCTGAGCACCCCTTCCTGGTACCCAGGAGCAGGCCAGAAGTGCATGCACACCCACATACGCAGGATATGTGCTTTCCACCCTTGGTCACCAGCTAGAAAGCTTTAGTTCAGGAGGGGAAGGTCTTCCCTCGCAGACTCGGATCTGGAGCACGCTGGAGGTGCAAGCTGCTGCCTAGCAACACAAGCACTCTGCAGGCAGGTCGGCCCAAGTCCCTGTCCTCCCACTGCACGAGGTCTCCTCTGCCCAGAGAAACATCCTCAGAAGGATGCAATCCTTAGTAATTTCTCGGAAAGCCACCCTCCACATGGCCAGTTACAACCCCTGATTAAGCACAGACTCGCCAAATCCTGAAGAGCACTGCCCGTGTCTTGGTGAATTGCCAGAACTCTTCACTTCTCATGCTCACTGCACGTGCATTACACCCCGCTGGCTTAGGGAGCCCGAAATCCCAAACCCCTGCGTGTCTCACCGTCTCCTCTGCAGTCACTACTGAAAAGCAAGCGCTTGACTCGCTGTCAGCTTCCACCCCAGACTTACCTCCTGCCTCTGGTCCGGCATGAGCAAAGCTTTTCAAGCACCATATCCTACTCAAGGCTGGCCCGCTCCTGCCTCCGGAGGGAAGCCCCTTCCCATATACGACGCAGAAGGAGGACGGGCAGACACCTGCTCTCACGGACACCGCACACCGCCAGGCAGCTGCACAGCTTTAGCCCTGATGAGAAACGACGTCCCCTATGTAGCACGGACAAGAAGCGTCTGGAGCGAGTCCCTCTCTCGGGAGTGAATGCAACAACCACAGTCACACGGCACCTGAGCACCCTCTAAACAGCCCTTCCCCGCAGCCCTTCCCGCTCCCGAGCCCACAGCAGCTCACCTCGCCTGCACCCCCCTCTAACAGTTCCCTGAAAAACCTCAAAACTACCTGCACTCTGACAGCATTATTGTAACATCCACAAACCATACACACACGCTAAAAATATGGTAATTTTTTTCAAATAATCAGGATAAAAACATGAAAGTGTAAACACTGCCGAGGAGCACGACAAAGTGCTAGCTCCTGCCAGGATGGGTTTTTCCTCACAGTACAAACCTAAGTTCGGGCGTTAACCCAACAGGCACAGAAATTGCCCAAAGTACACAGACCTTACTATAACTTCGAGACACCTCAGATTATAGCATTTTCCACCAGAAACTTTTGATTCTTTGAATCCCAGCAGAGATAGGAGTCCAGGCACAGGCTCTCTGAAAACAGCCGCTGAATCCAAGCCGCTTGAGAAAGATTTGGTGTCGTTTAGCAGGTTTCCGTCAGATTCCAGAGGAAACCAGAGCAGCCTTATTGCCACGGAACTTTCAGAGGCAGTGGGAGGTTTCACATCCCAGTGCTCAGGACGCACCGCGGTACCTCAGAGCAGCCAAGACTCCGAAGAACCGGCACTTCTTCAACAGGCTCCACCGAGCTGCAACATCCCAAGAGGCGTCTGCTCCCGTGTTTTTATTTTAAATCCACGGCAGTAACACTTTTCCTGGGAAACCCCAGCGTCCGCGGCGCTGAGAGACCCTCGGTACCAACCAAGACCCCGTTTCGTGACAAAAAGCACTCCCGGCGCCTCCAACATCCGCAGGGCTCGATCCGAGGAGCGGCGGAGCGGCCGCGCCAGCACGGACGGCTCCGGACCCGAGCAGCCGCTCCGAGACAGGCGGCGCTGGGACGGAGAACCGGAGCTGCGGAGGTGCCTGCCCGGAGCCCCTCGGGAGCGCCCCGGTACCAGCGGGACCCCGGGTTCCCTCCGCCCGCCGCGGAGCTGCGAGAAGGACGCGGCAGCAGCCGCACCTCAGCCCCATCCCGCGCGCGGCGGCACCGAGGAGGAACTCCTTACACCCGAACTTTTCTTTCTCCCAGGGAAGATTTTTTTGTTTGTTTGTTTAAATGAAAAGAAGGAAACTGCCGCGAGAAGCGTCGCGCGCAGGGCTCACCTCCCCAGCGGCTCCCCTCTAGGGCTCCATGCCGGCGGGCTGCGGGCGTCCCCCGCCGCGGAGGCAGTGGGAGAGCGGCGGTGGCGGTGGCGGGGCGGTGCCCGGCCGTGCGCGGGGCTCCAGGGCCGGGCGGTGCCGGCGCTCGGAGCGGGCCCGGACCCACGG
>WBMZ01007247.1:0-23901 GCA_013400975.1 Atrichornis clamosus
GGCAGGGGGCAGGGGAGGTGTTTCCGACGCGTTTTTAACAGCGGTATTTGGCCCCACCCTCCATCCAGCAAGGTGATGGATTTAGCATCCCCTGCTTCTGCCTGCAGCCCTGGGCAGGAGCTGGGAGACACCAGGGATGCTGGGCAAGGGGCACAGCACCTGCACAGGCTGCAGACTTTCTGGCTCAGAAAAACTGTAATGAAGCAGTCGTGGGTAAATGTGTCCTCAGGGGTTTTGTGGCGTGGGGAGGGTGTGAAGCTGGTGCAGTGTAACCTGCACGCTGTGGTTTGGGGAGGCAGTGCAGGGAGGGCAGGAAGCCCTGAGCTGAGGGAGGTGGACAGGCTGGGCTGACCCCTCTTTCTCCTGAATAAGGTCTAGAGGTGGCCCATGACATTGGTGGGAGGTGAGTTCCAAAACAAGCAAGAAAAGGTGTCTCTTCAATCAAGAGATGGCTCAGCTGTGCTTGGAGTTAATGCAGCACTGCCCGAGTTGGGTGCTTATTGATAATTGACACATCACTCAATTACTGTGACCATGGCTGCTCTCATTAGTCGTGTTCTCTCAGGTTTTCTTACCTGACTGCTGAGAATTAATTTGCAAAGTTTCCTTCAGACCTATGAAACCCTTCCACAAATCTCAGTCTGGCTTGGGCAGAGATATTCATTTGAACCCTGAATTCTTAGTACCAGCCCATGCTTTGCTGCATATATTCCTCTTTTTCATCCCTTCTCTCACAAAAGGACAGTATATAAATGCACTCAATTATCATTGGACTGGAAATATTCCCTAAGTTGGCTGTTAGCAGGCAGTGATACCCACAAATAATGATCACTGGTGTCATGTCAACACAAGCAAAAGCAATTATTTTTGAGCCATCTAACACCACAAAAGCAGATGTAGGAAGAAACTACCAATTAGAGATGAAAACACTTAAGGTCAGATATGTAGACTATGATTAAACTGATACTTAATGCACAATTTTTCTTTTGATATTTTGTTGAGCTCTTTCCCTGTTTTACAGAATCTCTGTGGTGTGTGAACCACTCTGGTTACAGGTTTCAGTCCACTCCAGCTTGATGGTTTGACATGAGTTTTTAGAATTGGCTGTCTGGACCTGGGGGTGATCTCATCTCCTGCAGTCCTGAGTGCACCAGGCCAGCACTGCTGCAGCAGCACTCAGCTGTAATTGCATTTTGTCTCCTGCTCCTCACACAGCCCTTGTTTGTGAGAAAACAACACCTCCCCAGAACAGGACCCCTTTGCTCAGGTGTCTCCTCCTCACCCCTCCACCCCCCAAACTCCATCCATGCAACGTGAGCACAACCCGAAATCATTTCAGGGAAGGAGACTGAATTCATGCAGTTGTAAATAACAAATATTATTCCCAGACATGTGAATCAGATTTGGGGCAACAGAACTGGAGGCAGCAAAGCGTCCATGGCTTCCCCAATGGTGGATTCCCTTGACTCACACCCCTTGGTCCATCTCGGAGTGCTGGCCTAGCCCTGCAGCATTTTCAAATCCTGACAATAGTGACAGCAGCCACCACTCTGTGCCAGCCTGTGCCTAAAGGACCTCAGCTCTTCCTTTCTACAATGTCCATCCCCTTCCCCAGTCCCAGCCGGGATCTCTCCATACACAGCTCCCAAGAGGCACCTGAAACCTCACAAGAGGCCCCTGAGCCCTCCAACAGAACAGCCAGCAGAGGTTTCTGTGCTCCCATGAGGGAGCTCCCTTGGTGTCCCTCTGTGGCACCAGTCCATGAACAGCCCGAGGTGCTCCAGCCCAGCTCCCCTGACCCAGGCACATCCACAGGGAACGGGGGTAGAAGTGGTGCAGGTGTGCAGTGATGGTGGCACAGGCTGCCCAGGGCAGTGGTGGAATCACCATCCCTGGAAGTGTTCAAAAACCACGTGGATGTGGCCCGTGGGGACAAGGTTTAATGGTGAGCATGGTGGTGGTGCTGAGGTGATGCTTGGATTTGGTGATTTTAAGGTTTTTTTCCAACATTGAGAATGCTTTGTTTCTCTCTGTGACTTTAAACTCAGCTCCACTCTGATTCTCTCAGCTTCCAAAACACCCTGAAGCAGTAAATTGGCAGTTTAGTTCTGTGTCATATGAAAATGCACTTCCACTTTTCTTTCAAAGTTTGCAGTCTGCTCTGTTCATCCCTCCCTCCCTCCACCCCAACCTCTGCTCTCTCCAAATGGGCCAGTCCTTGTCGATGGAGTGTCTCCTTTTGTGGGAGTTAAATCCTTTTGGACACAGAGGAGTGGGAACTGGGTGCTCTTTTCAAGATGAAGGTCCACCATGGGTTTACGGAGTGGCAAAATAATGTTTGCAGTTTTATTCTCTGTTTCTTTGCTGGCATTTGATTGCTTTTGCATTGTTAGGCATTGAACTGTTATTTGCAGGAAATAACTGTGAGGACTCTGAGATCTCCTCCCTGAGTGATAATAGTTAATTTTGAACCCATCAGTGTGTGTATCTGTAGCTAAGGTTGTTTTCCTGAGTGCATTACTTTGCATCTATCACCACTGAATTTCTTCTGCAATGTCATTGCCAGTCACTGAGAATGATGGCATCCTCCTGCAGTTCTTCACTCCCAGGTTTTATTTCCAGGACTTGAAATGACTTTGTCTTATGAGTAATTTTGTCAGCTCATTAATCATTTGCTCTTTCAGATGGTTTTTGATGTGGTGAGAAGTTAAAACTCCATCAGGAGTTTCCTACCCCTGCTACCTGTGTTTGAACTGGTTGGTGGCCCAAGAGACCTCCCCTGTTACCTGCAGCAGTGTTGGCAATGGGAAGAGAAATACCTGGAATTGATGAACATCCAAGCCTGGAGATGCACTGGCCCCATGGAGGCAATTCCTGGTCCATGCAGGCCATGCCTGAGGCTGCTGTGGGGGTGCCTGGAGGGACTCCCTCCTCCAGCACCGGCAAGAGAAGCTCCTGGGATGAAGTGCTGTGTTTGACCCCAGATGGCAACAGAGCCCCACATGCTGCTCACTCCCTGCCCAGGGGTGGGATGGGGGGACAATATGGGGGCTGAAAGTGAGGAAACTGATGGGATGAGATTATTGGTGTGTTTAAATCCCTCATGGCAGGGGAAGTGCAGAAGGTGGAGTCAGACTCCTCATAGTCGTGCCCGGTGAAAGAGCAAGAAGCAAAGGACTTGAATTGAGATACAGATTTCCCCTAAACATTTATTTAATTTGACTTTATTATACTATTTTTAAAGCTATTTTTCTTTTATTGTGATTATGGTTGAACACTGGCACATATTGCCCAGACAGGTTGTGGAGACTTCGGCCTTGGAGATATCCAAAAACCCAACAGGACACAGTTAGGAACCTGCTGCAGCTGGCCCTGCTTGGAGCAGAGAATGGGATGGAGGATCTCCAGGGGCATCTCCAGCCTCAGCATTTGAGTGATTGCACCATGTCACACAGGCTCTAACAGTGGGGCCCTCCCTCTGCAGGGAATATTCCTGCAAATACGGGCTGCTTTGGGATGGCCTGGCCTTTCATGGGCACTCCCTGTAGACCTTGATCATCTTGTACTTTTATAGACTCTCCTCCTAGGTTCCTGGCTTCTGGAAAAGGCTTTCTTATTAGCTTTTATGGTTTTCAAAATAGTGCTGCTTATAGCATTTTTTGACCTTACCGTGACTGGATTTTGTGCTCTTTTCTGTTTTTCTCATTTGGACAAAATTTCCACTTTCTGAAGAAAGTAATTTTACTCCTAATAATCTCCATTACTCTGCTATTTAACCATGAGAGCTCCTTTCTGGCCCCATTTATAGGTGATATATATTTATTCCGAGCCTCTAATATGGTTCCTTTATGTAATTTCTTTGCCACCTCCAAGCAGTTTATCTCTCTGGCGGCTGCGTTTAATTTAGGTTTAGCAAGTTCCTTGTCCTTTCTTTGAATGGGATAAATCACCATCCCAAGTGCCTGTGAGCACAGCCAGCTTGGATTACACACCTGACTTTGAAACAAGGGTAGTTTAGCCCACAAATCCCATTCCTAATATAACAAAAGCTGTTTTCTTGCCTGGAAACTATAACTATAGGACTCTAGGGGGAAAAACTGAGGCTTGGCTTCATCCATTTCACCATCTCCCCACCATTCTGCTTAATCTCTTGAGAGATGTGGCTAATTAGTTGCATGAATAAATGAATCGTTTATGTTAAAGGTCTTTGGGAAACCACCTGCTTGACTTCTCTGCCCAGTAAGTGCTATTGAGGGTCCTCACTGTTATTCTGTTAAAAATGAACACGTTTTCATTTGAGCTCAGTGGGTCTGGGGGGAGGAAAAACTCTGCTCCCCAGGAATAACATCATTGGTATTGCTGGAATGAGAGTTCCAGCACTGAGAACCCAACTAGCCCAGCTGCCACTTGCTGCACTGCTGGTGATTTATGTTGATTATTTTGAATGTAAAAGTGTGTTGAGCTAAGAGGCTCTTTGGGGCTGGGAGCTGCACACAGGAGCTCCTGAGACAAGTCCCAAATTCCAGAGCACGGCCTTGGCTGGAGCCGTTCATCAGTGGGATGGATTCGGTGCCTCCTCAGGAAATGGGGGTGTCGTGGGGGGACTGACCAAGCCTTGTCCCCTCTGTCCCTGCCAGAACATCCACCTGGTGGCCAAGTGGCTGAGTTCCCTGGAGAAGAAGCTGGAGCTGCACAGTGAGGGCAGCCACCAGGATTTCCGAGTCTTCATCAGCGCGGAGCCGGCACCGTCCCCTGACGGCCACATCATTCCCCAGGGCATCCTGGAGAACTCCATCAAAATCACCAGCGAGGCCCCGACGGGGATGCACGCAAACCTGCACAAGGCTCTTGACAACTTCAGCCAGGTGGGAGCACGGCAGGGCTCGGAGCAGCTCTGCTGGAGCCCTGTGGAGCACAACAGGGAGGGCATTGCCTCTCCAGTCCCTTTGCATCAAACAGCCTTCCCCACAAGCTGGGCACAGATCTCTTTCCAAGCACTGGTTTTCCCAAGAGAAGGCTCAGGTGATCCTGAGGGGCCTCTTCCCTGCAGCAGGTCCTGGGACACCAGACTTTTGTTCAGTTTAATAATTTTCTCCCCAGTCTGTGATCCTCAGAAAGGCTCTTTCAGTACCAAACCAAACTTCTGATTGCAGCATTGGGAGACTTTATCATGTTTCAGTTGATTTCTATTTCTGGGTCCCTCCTTTTAGGGCTGGTGAGTGACACAGCACATCTAACACCCAAAGCCCTGCTGAGGCGAGCAGGTTAAACCTGGCTTTTCTGCCTTCTCTTTAACCAGGGTTAGAGGTTCAGAACTGCTGATACGGTCACATCCCACA
Organism: Atrichornis clamosus; assembly: GCA_013400975.1. NCBI lineage: Eukaryota > Metazoa > Chordata > Aves > Passeriformes > Menuridae > Atrichornis > Atrichornis clamosus. Next base: position 5,340 of record WBMZ01007247.1, read on the forward strand.
GCCCTGTCCAGAGCAGCACAGGGAGATTGGTGTTGTGTGCCCAAAGGCCATTCAGCTCAAGGCCTTGCTGACATCAGGAGTGTTGCAATCAGAGCTGAAATCTGCCTGCAGGGAGGAGTTGCTTTGCCAGGACCGAAGCAGGCCGTGTGAGAGCGGCCCACAAGAGCAGCCCGTGGCTCGTTGTGTTTATTGCACATAAACCCTCCTGTCACAGCAGGCACCAACCCCCCTGTGCTGCTGCAACTGCAGCTGAGGCTCCTGTGCAGGGGAACAGCCAAGTGTGTGGAAATGATGGAAATATTCCTGGTGCCACAGAGGGTGTTGATCAGCGCTGGAGCCACTGTAAGGCTGTGGTTAAACGAGATCTGCTCTGTGGCCTCGCTCCCACCGTGGGACAGGAGCAGGGCAGGATCCCATCCCTGCAGGGCTCCCTGGGAGCAGCCCGTGGGCTGGGGCAGGATGGAGTCAGGCCGTCTCCCCTGTGACCCCATTTGCCACATGACACAAGGGCTGAGTGCTCGTGTTCCTGATGATTCCTGCCCCAGGGACACAGAGCACTTGTCCTGCCACCCTGGCCCTCAGTGCCCTCACTCACACCCTGCCCTGGCCTTGGCACACCCAGCTCTCACAGCAGCACCCCACCAGAAGGGTCTGAAGGTGCTCTCAGCCCTCACACTGCCTTTTAGGATCAGTAGTGCTGACATTGTTCTGCTGGGGGCTGTGCTGGGAGCATTCACAGCAGATCTTGCAGGATTGTCATTCATCATCTTGAACTCCACAAAATGTCCTGGAGAACAAGGGAGGGGAGAACCTTCACCCCAAGTAACATTTTCATCCTGCCTCTCATTTCAATCAATAGTAATTAGCATTTTCTAAATTGCTGGAGGATTATAAAACATTTCTTATCAGAAATCCTGGAGTGAGTGGGTGTGGTCCCTTTTACACCTCATTTCCCTGCTTTATACAGAATAGATGTTCAAATTTAGCTTTCAGCTGAAAGCTACAGAGAAGGCCCTTTATTCTGTGCACGGGATATTGTTCTGCTTTTGTAGCTGAAGAAAAATCCACAACTGAAGAGAGGCCGAGTGAGAGTGAACTGGGTTCTCCCTCAGTGTTCATCCCCTTGATGTCTGGGGATGTTTCCTAAAATGACAAAGGTGTTCTGCACATCTTTGAAGCAGTTCTTCATTGCACTGCTGATAATAAAGCGGGTTTAGAGTGCTGCTTAATCAAGGGGAAAACATGGTTTGGGATGTTCCTGATCAGCTTATGCACCCTTTAGAGTAATAGATCCCCCTTTTCTGCCCAGACCCTGAGCTCTGTTATGCTCTCAGCTGATTAGAGGTCTAACATGGCATTGTTTTAAGATAAAGATAACAAAGAGAAGTCACACGGGTGCCCTTTGTCATCTTTGTCACATAGCACAAGGGACTTCAAGGGGCTGTCCCTGGGTGGGGAGGATGGAGGGGCTGGTGTAGCTCAGCTGTGCAGGCCAGAGCACTGGATATGCTGTTCCCAAGGAGGGTTTGCAGGAAAGCACTTCCCAACGTGCTCATCTCCCAGGTCTGGGGAGGTCTGTTGGTCATGGGAGATCCCACCAGGATCCTGCCACGGGGCCAGAGCTGGGCAAGCCTCCTCCTGGCTTCAGGAAGGGGGTTCAGCTTTCCCTGTGACAGCCCAGCTCCAGCCTCGTGCTGTGCATCCCTTCTGCTCCAGCCCTTCATCCCTGCAGCTGCTCTGCCCTCCTGCAGCTCTGCTGCTCCCAGTGATGGGAACAGGCAGAGCTGCCCAGGCTGCCCCTGTGCCCATCCCAGGGCTTGCAGAGCTCTCTGGAGGTGCCCTCGCTCATGTTCACGGATCAAATGACTCGGGCTCCTGCCCCTCCACCTCCTGGGCAGGGGCCATGCCAAGGGTCACAGTCCCAGTGCTGGGGTGGTGACATGGAGCTATTGGAGTGAGTCCAGAGGAGGCCACCAAGATGCTCCAAGGGCTGGAGCACCTCTGCTATGAGGAAAGACAGAATTGGGACTGTTCAGCCTGGAGAAGGGAAGGCTCCAGAGTAACTCAATTGCAGACCTGAAGGGGCTTGAGGAGCACTGGGGAGGGATTTTTTGCAAGGGCATGTAGTGATAGAACAAGAGGCAATGACTTCACATGGACAGAGGGCAGGGTTAGATGGGTATCGGGAAGTAATTGTTCCCTGTGAGCGTGCTGAGGCCCTGGCACCGTTCACCCAGAGCAGCTATGGCTGCCCCTGGATCCCTGGAAGTGTCCAAGGCCAGGTTGGACAGGGTTTGGAGCAACCTGGGAGAGTAGAAGGTGTCCCTGCCCATGACATGTTCATGGAACAACATGAACTTTAACATCCCTTCCAACCCAGAATTCTGTGATTCTGTGACTCTCTCTCCGTCTTTCTGGTGAGGGGTGTTGAGCACATGCAGGTGAGTGGCTGCATGTGTCCTTCCTTCACTGTGTGTGCTCCTGTGCAAAGCCACTCTGAGTTGGAAACAGTAAATATTATTTCAGAAAATATTCATTAGAATTTGCCAATAAATTTGCAATGCAAAGCCACTGACTTTGAATATTAGCATGTGTGTATGATGCAGAAATGAAGTGGAGGACAATTTGATTGGCCTCTTCTCCCATGTAACAAGGGGCAATAACAACAAGTGTCACCAGGGGAGGTTGAGGTTGGATATTAGGAATAATTTCTTAACTGGATGAGTGGTTAAGCACTGGAACAGGCTGCCCGGGGAAGTGGTGTAAGTGTTCAGAAAATGAGTAATGGTGCTTCACAATATGGTTTAGTGGGCATGGGGGTATTTGCTCGAAGGTTGAACTTGATGATCTTGGGGGTTGTTTTCCATCCTTAATGACTCTGTGGTTCTGTGAGTCACCGCTGTCCAAAGCCCGGTGTGTTTGTGTTCCCTGAGAGTCGCTGAGGCTGAGGGCAGTGCTGTGCCTGTGTTGCAGGACACCCTGGAGATGTGCAGCCAGGAGAAGGAGTTCAGCAGCATCCTCTTTGCCCTCTGCTACTTCCACGCGGTGGTGGCGGAACGGCGCAGGTTCGGCCCGCAGGGCTGGAACCGCCCGTACCCCTTCAGCAGCGGGGACCTCACCATCTCTGTCAGCGTGCTCCACAACTACCTGGAGGCCAGCTCCAAGGTGGGGGAACCCAGCGGGGGCTGCTTGGTGGCTTTCACCCGCCAGGGGTGGCCCGGCTGGTGCTGAAGCTCCTGGGAAGTGTCCTGAAATGCCGACTCCTTGGTGTCTTTGGGTTTATACCTTCACAGTTTGGGGGGGCCTGTGTGAGGGGCTGGGAGACCTCAGTGCCGCTCACTCCGTGGGAAGCTGCGCTGTGCTGTGATCCAGCTTTCCTGGGGCAGGATTTAACTACTGCCTAATGGTTTTTTTGCTGAGGAAAGTGAGCTGGTGAGCTGGGAGCCCTGGGTGTGCAGGGCAGTGCTGGGGCTCAGCCCACAGCTCCCGCAGCTCCCCCTGCCCTCCCTGCCCCACCGCAGGTCCCGTACGATGACCTGCGCTACCTCGTGGGTGAGATCATGTACGGAGGCCACATCACGGATGACTGGGACAGGCGGCTCTGCAGGACCTATTTGGAAGAGTTTATTAAGCCAGAAATGCTGGAGGGAGAACTCTGCCTTGCTCCAGGGTTTCCCCTCCCAGGGAATATGGACTATAATGGCTATCATCAGGTAAGCTCTTTGTTGTCTGGCATTATTTATACATGTAAATGTAATGCCTTCCATAACTGGCCCATAATCTGCCTTAGGAGGCAGGAAGAGGGCTGCAGTGTTTCTGCACACTTCCTCTTATTTCCCATTATGTCCTGTTTCTGTAGATGTTTCAGCATTCCCCTGGATGAACCAAGTCTGATGGTAATTTGCTACTTCATCATGGGCTCGTTCTGTTCATGCATGAATAGAACGGTATTGGTGCTTGAGACTTAAGCAGGGCTCCTGGAAAATTATATCCACATACTGTTTGCTAAAATGGCCCTTTCAAGCTCCTTTTATCATCAGTTTTGATGAGAATCACTGAAGGGTCTTGTTGATCTACTTACTGATCTATTCTGTTCTTTGTACACAAATGCAGTAGCAGAGAGGCATATTAGGCTGGTTTTGTTCATAAAACTTAACTACTGGAAGCTAAATTCCCACAAGAGATTTCGGGATGCTGATGCTGAAATGCACAGCAGATAATTGCTAGAGAAGGTCCAGCCTGAGACACGGAGCCAAACTTCAGCTATTACAGAATTTTCCCAGCAGGAGTGGAAGCAGTTCTGTAAACAATCGTGGGCTCCTTCCTCCATCCCTGCCTGCCCTGGTGCTTGAGGCACAAGCAGAGCTGTGGCAGCCCGGGCTGACCTGCCTGGCGGGGTGATTCCAGCACGGGAGCTCTGCAGGCAGAGCGCCCTGGGCCCTGCCCCTCACCTGCAGCTGCCTCTCTCTGTGCAGTACATCGACGACGCCCTGCCTCCAGAGTCTCCCTACCTGTATGGCCTCCATCCCAACGCCGAGATCGGCTTCCTGACCCGGAGCTCGGAGCAGCTCCTGCGCACGGTGCTGGAGCTGCAGCCCCGCGACAGCAGCACGGGAGGAGGAGGAGGAGGAGGAGGAGGAGTGGTGACCAGGGAGGACACGGTGAGAGCGGCAGGGGGAGGAGCTGCTGGGGTGGGGTCCCTGTCTCATCCATCAGCCCTGTCTAGCTCAGGCTTGCCCACCGTACCGAGTTCTGCCTCTGCTGCATGCTCACCCCCTGCCTAAAGCCTCGTTTTGTGCACAGCACCACCAGGGTGGGATGTAACTGGAGTATTGGCAGTAATAGGACAGTGCCTTTTAATTACCCCATGCACTGCAGTGGCTTCATTACCATCCTCTGAAGGTGCTGCAAACAAACCTTCTGTGAGCCAGCAGTCCCCGTGTGCCCCGCTGTGACTGGCATAGCAGTGGGCCCCGAGCACACTGCCTGCCACCCACAGCGTGCCACCCACAGCCCAGCCCGCTCCTGCTGCTGCCACCGTGTCCCACACAGCCCCCAAGCTCCCAAGGGCCTTGTAACTCCTTATTTCCAGCTGAACTCCTTTGCTGTGCCTACGTCCTGGGCTGATCTCAGCCCTTCCTCTGGAAACTCACAGCTCATTAAAACATGGCCCAGGCATTCCTAACAGGATCTGAAATCAGCCAACACATGCTCAGCTTTTTACTCCTGCACTCTAAAGGTGCCAGCTCTGTGTTTCAAGCCTTGCAAATTAATGAATGGCTATCAGGCAGCTCATATGAAGCCTGTGGTTTCACATGTGCTTCCTTTGGCTTGGTGTGGGATGGGGGAACTGACTGCCTTCCCCTGAGGGGCTCCTGGAAGTGCCCAGCATGTTCAATTTTCAGTTCGTACTGGAATTTGAGGTGAGGGGAGTAATCCAGAGGTAGCAAAGCCAAACAAGATGCTCAGGGATAGCAAATGTGACAGCCTCTTCTCCCCTCCCGCTCCTTTGGTTATTGAAATAGAAATAAACTCCTCAGCCAGAGAAGCAAAACGATCAGTGAGTGCCCCACCAGTGGTGTCACGGGTCATTCATGGCCACCCTGCAAACTCCTGGTGACAGTCAAGAAGACTCTCACAGGAGCACAGAAATCCTCATGGCCTTGTCTGGGAATAGAATCTGCCTGAGAGCAAGCAGAGTGTGCCCTCACTGCCCTGCATTGTGCCTGAGGACACACTCCCGCAGCTCGTTTTCTTCCGAGGTGATCTCTGTCATTATCCAAGCTGTCCCTTCCACTTGGTCCTTGGATGAGAGTGAGTAAAGCCTTGTCTCTTAACTCCTGCACTGAAGGATATCCAGCCCCTGGTTCAGCTGAGGTGATTTTAGGGAGCTTCCAGGGAAAATGTGAGCTTGTCATTTTCCTGAGGCTCTGACAAGTCCAGTTACTCCCACAGATTTCTGAGGTCACATTACAGCAAACGAGCTGTAATTGTTGTGAAGGAATCAGAGTGAAAGGGATTTGCAGGGGAATTTCAAATTAGTGGATATTTCTGTACTGCACCCGAGGTGCAGCTGAAGAGTTTTCCCAGCTTGAGCCGCCCGTGGCTGCAGTAACAGCCCTCACATCCTCCCTGCTGACGGGGCTGTGCAGGGTTTGGACGAGCAGCAATGGGAGGAAATGGGAGTGCAGAGTCCAAAACATGAACGTTGGTGGCCATGGCACTGAAATGACCCTGGGCTGCCTCTGCCCCAGCTGGCACTGGCCCTGCACATCAGGTTTGCAGTTTGGACCACAGAACTGTAACTGTGTTACGTGCTCCCAAAAAGTCCCCAAAAAGCAGAAGTCTTGCTCAGGTTCCAGCACAGAAGTAAAGCAAAGCTTTGTGTGAGAGAATTCCACAGCAAGCTGCCTAACAGCCCATGCAAACCTGGGAAATACAGATGGTCCCATGGACGGGAGGGGCTTCATTCCTCGTTGTCAGAAAGGGGTTTGTCTATTTTATTTAATTTTTTAGACACTACAAACCTCCTGTTACATTGGAGCTTTCCCTGTTTAGTACTTAGAGTTCTGAAGAAGCTGTGACTGTCATCAGAAAATAATTTTGTTTCATTATTTTCTTCTGTGGCTCCATTAGTTCAGAATGCCAAATTCAGCTTAAAATTCAATTTCATATGATCACTATGAATGATCAATACACCAGAGAAAAACACCTCATAAGCCCCATTGTCCTGAGGCTCAGCTGAGGCTCCAGCCCCATCCATCTCCTCATGTTGAGTGTGACCTCGGGAGAAATAAGAGAGCCAAGAAGAGATGAGGCTGCCACGTCATGGGGACATTTTTAAACCGTCATTTTGAAAGCTGCTCATCTGACATTAACTTCTGTCAGCATTTGAATTTTAACAGGACGGGGCAAGCTCTCTGAAAGGTGCCCACGGCTGACAGGGATGGTTTCAGAGACACTGATGGGCAGGTGGAGTTCTCACAGTTCAGGCAGCTGTGAGCCCAGCAGCTCAGGGCATCACTCACCAGCATCCCTCCCTCTTCTTCCTCTGGCACAGGTGAAAGCCCTTCTGGAAGAGATGTTGGAGAAACTCACGGATGAGTTTAACATGGCAGAGCTGATGGCCAGGGTGGAGGAGAGGACGCCCTACACTGTGGTTGCCTTCCAGGAGTGTGAGCGCATGAACGTCCTCACGGGGGAAATCAAGCGCTCGCTCACGGAGCTGGAGCTCGGCCTGAAGGTAGGAGGGCTGGAAAGTCCTGGCAGTGGTGCTCAGGGAATAAAAGGGGTCACAGGGAATCATTTGCTGCTGGCTGCAGAGCCAGCCTGGCTCCACAGGGAAGGGCTCCCAGGTGGATTTCAAATGGCACATTGTCCGCAGGCACTGGGAGGGGTCACGGGCACACACAGCAGTGCCTGCTTCTTGGGAACACAGACCAAGCACTTCTGGCCGCCCCAGGCTGTGGCACAGCAACAGCAGGTCACTCCGAAATTGAGACACGGCCTATTTAAAAGCGAGCCAAAAATCACACCTTTTCACAAAATGTCCGTGAATCGGGGGAACTTGGAACAAAGCGTCTTAGAGCCACAAGCTGAGCTGAAATCAAAGATCAGTTTGTGTGTGAGGACACAAAATGTCCAGAACTGTAAGAGAAAAAGCCTAAAAACACAAGAGTTTTGGAAGAGCTACAACTCCCCTTGCTGGGTGTGAGCCATGAGCTGCTGGAGGAGGGAAGGAGCAGACCTTCCCTAGGGAGTCACCATCCACTGCAGCTGCTTCTCCACCCTGGTGTGAAAAGAGGCTCTGCCCCAGGAGGGGGATGTCTGTGTCCCTCTGGCTGCCAGCTTTGGCCACACCAGTTGGGATAGAGATTTCTGGGTGCTGCAGGGTGTGAGGGAGGGCTGGGATTGATGCTGCAGCCACAGGTAGGAGAAGTCATCTCCTGCATCCCCCCTGGCAGTCAGTGGGACAAAATATGAAAGGCTCTGACTGTCCATTAGGGGATAAACCAGCATGGATCAGGCTGCACTGCCAGGCAGTGAGGAGCTGCCTGGGCAGTCCTGCTGTGACAGCCCTTGCCCTTCACCTTGTCATCCCCAAGGACTCTTCCCCACAGCCAGGTGCTGTCCATCCCTTGGGAGGGCCTAAGGGCAGCACAAGGAATGCAGCCTGGAGCTGGCAGCACAAAGCTTCAGCACTCCCCTGCTCCCTTCCCTGCCTCACCCACGCACAGCTGGTCGCTGTGGGATCTCATGGTGTGAGGCAGCAAGGAAGCACATCACCTGGGCATTCCCTGCTCCATCATTTCCAGAATGACAGGCTGTCATCCCATTTCACCACGATGCTCAGCTCCCACAGCTGGTTTGCACAGTGTGGGGCCATCAATACTGAGGGTCTTGGTTGGGCTTTGACCCAACCCACTCGTAGGAAGAGCTGAGGGTGAGCAAGGAGGGCCTGCCCTGAGGTGGGATGACATCCCAAACCTCTCCCAAGGGCTGCTTGGAAGAGAAGTCATCTGCAGCTGACCTCCCTGCCGTGCATGAGGAGGGGAGGCTTGGCTCGGGATTTAGGCAGCAGCCGGGATGGGACCAAACTGCCCCCAGATCCCAGCTGCACCCTGAACCCAGCAGCTGCAGATGTGTCTGCATTTGCTGCTGGTGCTTATTGTCTTAATTAAAGGAGAGACATATCACAGACACTTGTGGTGGGTCAGTGTGTACAGCCCATTTTAAAATAAGCTGATATTTGTGTAGTCAATTATTATAAACAGATCTCTCTTATTTTCTAGCATAAGGCAGTGGAATTGAAAATTCTGTTTCCTGAGACAGGTAAACAGAAGTGATTTAATGTTTCAATCCCAGAGCACCAAACAAGATATAATTGTGACTTGGACAATGTGTGGCAATTAGATTTAATGTGGGGAAGAATTTGCTATTTTATATTGGTAGGGGAACAAGGGGATGCATGGGCTTAAACAAACCACAAACAAAATGAACCACAGGAATCAATAACACAGGGTGCCAACCTCTCCCCAAAACCCTGCCACAAATCATGGCAGGGGAGGAGATGCAGGAAAGGCTCCTCCAAGGACTGCAGCAGCCCCAGTACCTGGGATGGGATTCAGGGACCCGGGGTTGGGACTGGAGAACTGCAGAGCAGAGGAGCAGCAGCATTTGGCATTTCTTCATCTGCTGTTTGCTGCAGGAACACATCTGAAGGGTCTGAGAGACCATCCGTGGGCAATTCAAAGAATCCTGGAATCCTTAAAGCTGGAAAAGACCTTTCAGATGACCAAGTCCGGGCATCACCCCAGCAGCACCCTGCTCACCACCGAACCATGTCCTCCTGTGCCACATCCACATGGGTTTTGAGCACTTCTGGGGTACATTGGCTCAGCTGGTCAGAGCCTGGTGCTGACAACACCAAGGCTGTGGGCTCAATCCCTGTGCAGGCCGTTTACTTAAGAGTTGGATTCCTGTGGGTCTCTTCCAGCTCAGAATACTCTGTCAGTCTGGTTGGTGACTCCCCACTGCTCTGGGCAGCCCGTTCCAGGGCTTTACAACCCATTGTGTGAAGAAACTTCTCCCAATATCCAAACCAGGTCTCTCCTGGCACAGCTTGAGCCCAGTTCTTCTGTGCCTTCAGGCAGATGTCACACGTGGGTCCCTGCAGAGCTGAATTAGACGTTGTGCATGACCCAAAACACTGCCCAGCATCCCCCACATCCCTTCCCATGCCTTGGGGACCACGGGATGGCCTGAGGATGCAGATGGCTCTCTGTGTAGGCAGTGCTGCTGCCCTGACTTGACATCTGGGCCTTACACTCCGCTTGGGGGAGAAATCCTGTTTTAATTGTTCCCTCTAAAAGTAGCTCCTGTGAGAGCTGGTAAGGCTCTGGGGCTGGGGGTCTGCATTGACAGCACTCAGAGGAGGAGAGTTTACAAACCAGGACCCACAGAGCTCAGCAGAGAATAAATAAAGCCCAGAGAAAACAAGCCTTATTGTTTTTAACTGACTATCTGCCAAAAGAAGGCGATTTGGAAATGTCATGCCTAATTTGAATTTTTGAATAATTCATTGTGTCTTTGTAGCGGAAAGTGATTGTTTGGTCCAAAAATAGGAGACATCCCATTAGGAGGAAGAGAAATTGCAATAGACTGGTAGCCATCAAAAATAACTGGCATGTTGCATTTCAAAGCCCTTTGTTCTGGCTGGCTTGGGTGGGACCAGAGGCTGGGCTGAAGCACTTGCATGTTAATGTTGTACCAGCCTCATTTTTGCAAGCAGATCCTCTAGTCTGCAATTTGGGTGAAGTATGAGACTCCAAAATGGGGATAATATATATTATACAATAACAAAGACCAAATTTTGATAGGCTAGCTGGGTATCAAGTGAAAATAACCTGAACTGAGGAAACAATTTGTGACAATAGTGTGCTCATCTTGAGGGAGTGGCTGCAGGCTGATTAGGATTTCCTTCAAGGGTGTCTTTAAATGAAAATTACTCCCAGCGTTTGGGAAAAAAAAATTTAAAAAGTAACTTGAATAATTTCTGATGCACTTTAATATTCAGCATCTGAAATGCAAATTTATGCATAATTGTGTTTGGACAACAATATGAGATTGCTGCTATAGATGCTTTGAAGCCTCACAGGAGGCTCCAGAAGCATGCTTGAGTGCACAGGCTTTAAAAACTGCTTTTCTCAAGCCTTGCTGAGAATTACATCTGCTAATTCATTTGTTTCCTGAAAGTAAAACTAGACATGATATATGATCGGGGGAGTTGTCTTTAAATCAGTTTGAGTGCTTGCACACATTCTGCAATAGTCTTACCCACGTTAAAACACTTCCAGGAGTGCAAAATCCTCCAGTGTCACTGTCCTGCTGTGGCCAGGACAGGACTGTGCCCCTCAGGTTTTTTTTCCTTCCTGAGGGGCCTTGCCATCATGGCTTTGGCCCAGCCCATTGATAGTCTCTCATTGTGTCTAATTCCTCCTGGGGTGGGAGATCATGACCCATGGGACATGAAGGAATTGGCGCTTCTGTTTGTGGCCAACAGCAGGTGTTTGATGACAAAGCCATGACAACTGTCCCCGAGGGCTCAGGCCATTGTGACAGCCTGGTGAAACGCTCTGCCAGCCCCTCTGATCTTCTTTTGGCTGAGCTGTTGTTGTGGGTCAGTACATTGCCTCAGAGTGTGTAACGCAGAGAGTGAAACAGCTCGGCTGCCCGAGAGCAAACCCTGGGGCCTGCACTGCCTTTGTGTTTCCTGTCACTCCATGGCAAATGCCAACAGAGACACCTCTCTTTTGTGTTTGACCCCTGTGCTTGGAACTACCCTGCACTCTAAAGCCCTTTGGCCAGGTCTCCCATCATTTGGAGATTCCCCTCCAATGTAGAACCACGCACCAGAAATGATGAGGTGGCAGAGACTCACCTGTCCCTGCTCACCTGCAGTGGCAGAGGGGAGCTGTGTTTTGAAGGGTGCTTTCAGTTGTTTCTCGTATTTTAGTGCTAATTGCAAATGCTCCTGCTTCCACCTTTTCATTTAACCTTATTTGATGTTTAAGCTCCAAAGCCTATCTTAAACCCTTTGTACTCATGATTTTCTCTATCCACCACAAATCTGCTCTCTACGGGGAAACCCAGCAGGTTCAGGTACTGTCTGCCTTTGGAACTTTGCTGCATTTAACAAGTCATGTCTGGAGCAGAGGTTTAATCTTGCCTGGCACCAGTGCATCCTGTTGAGAGATTAACATTTCCCAGGGAGGGGATTTTGGGATGGGAATCCACAGACCTTAGGAGGGAGGGGGGCTCTGAATGGAGATCCCAGGGCTGCAGTGGCTTCCAGGCATGGGACAGTACAAACAAGCTCTCAGCTCTGACTGGAACTGGGGGGTGCTGGGGACTTCCCCTTGGAGTCCTGCCCTCTCTCATTGCCAGACAAAATGAATTTTGTTGTGAATGTTTAGAAGTTTTCACAGGAACCAAAAAAAAAAAGAAATCGAAAAAGAAAGGAAAAAAAAGATAAGGGTTGTAAGGGAAGTTCTAAAACCCAGGAGTGCTCAAGTGGAAATTTCCAGGGCCAGAATTCAGGTGACACCCTTCCTGCCTCTGGCTGGACACAGTGGATGGGGCAGGTGTGTGTCCAAGCCCTTCTTGGAGCTGTCATCCAGCAGCTCCCAGGGCTGAGTTTGCCACAGGGTGGTCACCTCTGAGGATTCCTGAGTGTGGTCACCTCTGAGGATTCTTGGTTACCTCTGAGGATTCTTTGTCACCTCTCAGGATTCCTGGTCACCTCAGAGGATTCCTGTGCTGATGACAGCTATGGGGAGGCTCTGGTCTCTTTGCAGGGCACTTCCTTGGAGAAAGGCTGCAAATCCCCTGGTTTGCCCTAAGGAGGTGCAGCCAGGTGGGTGCCAGTCTCTTCTCCCAGGTGTGAGTGACAGGACAAGAGGAAACGCCCTCAAGTTGCACCAAGGAATGTTCAGACTGGATATTAGGAAGTTTCTTCACATGAAGGGTCATCAAGAGTTGGCACAGACTGCCAAGGGTAAGCCTGGATGCAGTCAACATCCCTGGAATTGTTCAAAAAGCATGTGGATGTGGCACTTGAGGATATGGTTCGGTGGTGAGCAGGGTGCTGCTGGGGTGATGCCCGGACTTGGTCATCTGAAAGGTCTTTTCCAGCTTTAAGGATTCCAGGATTCTTTGAATTGCCCACGGATGGTCTCTCAGACCCTTCAGATGTGTTCCTGCAGCAAACAGCAGATGAAGAAATGCCAAATGCTGCTGCTCCTCTGCTCTGCAGTTCTCCAGTCCCAACCCCGGGTCCCTGAATCCCATCCCAGGTACTGGGGCTGCTGCAGTCTTTGGAGGAGCCTTTCCTGCATCTCCTCCCCTGCCATGATTTGTGGCAGGGTTTTGGGGAGAGGTTGGCACCCTGTGTTATTGATTCCTGTGGTTCATTTTGTTTGTGGTTTGTTTAAGCCCATGCATCCCCTTGTTCCCCTACCAATATAAAACAGCAAATTCTTCCCCACATTAAATCTAATTGCCACACATTGTCCAAGTCACAATTGTATGACTGGACTTGGTGATAGTAAAGGTCTTTTTCAACCTTAACCATTCCGTGATTCTGTGGTTCTAAGTCTGAATCACTGCACACTGAGCCCACCTCCCCTTGTTGGGGTTGGATGCACAGGGACCATCAACAGGGCCACTCATTCCTGGCCTGGTTGGGATCCAGCTGTGACCTCACCCTACTGCAGCCGTCAGTGCGACCTGCAGGGCGTGGGCAGCACGGGAGCAAACTGCAGGGAAGGTTAACTGCTGGGCTCTGACAGGCACTGCTAAACAAGGCTGGGGTTGCTTTAAGCAGATTTCAACTTTTGCTAAAGCTTCATAGCTTTTTGTGGCCCCAGTAAAGGGCACCTCTGCTGACCTCATGGCTGGAGGCAGTGAAGGCCTGTGAAAGAACAGTTGGAATCTTTTAATGTGAATAGACTGACCCAGTTCCCTCACCCTTGTTCTCAGCAATGGCTCAACTGATTTCAGTTAATCTTTCCAAAAACACTTAGCCTGAGGCAAAGAGAAATTGTAAATCAGATAAATTTTGGCAAAATGACAAGGGAACAAAAGGAAGTGGTTATAATGGAAGCCAGTGATGGACATTATCTGCAGGTCTCCAAAGTGCTGGGGGGGTTGTACCCCTCCAGCTGAGCACAGGGCGTGCAGAGATCTGAACTGTGGAGATCATTCCGTACCAGGGAAGCCGAGCCTGTGTTTGCAGGTTTTGTCTCTGCATCCTGCTTGGCTTGAGCGAGCCAGAATCACAGATTAGTTCTTCAGGACATTGTCTGGTCCAGCCCCATCCCGGAGCAGAGACAGGGAGAGCAGGCTGTCTAGGACCATGCCCTGCTGGGTTTTGAAAATTTCCAAGAATGGAGACTCCACAGCCTCTGTGGACAACCTGTCCCAGTGTCCAGCCACCCTCACACTGTGTTCCAGTGGAATGTCCTGTAGTTCAAACAGCTCCTGCTGCCTCTTGCCCTGTCATGGGACACAGCTGAGAAGGCTCTGGCTCCATGTCCTTGGCTTCCTTCAGTGTTGAAAAATCCCCCTGAGCCATCTCTTGCTGAGGCTGAGCCCTCCCCAGCACTGGTCCCAGCACGGCCTCACCAGTGGTGAGCAGAGAGCTGCCGTGGGCCTGCTGGCACTGCTGCTCACACAGCCTGGCCACTGGTGGTCACCTGTGCTCCCTGTGCTCAGCTGCTCGGCCAACACACTCCAGAGCCTTTCTGCAACTGCTCTCAGGCCCTTGGGCCCCAGCAGGGATCTGTGTGGGATTGTTCCTCCTCAGGTGCAGGAGCTGGCATTTCCCTCTGTTGAAATTCATCTCAGCTCAATTTTCCAGCCTGTCCAGGCCACTCTGAATAGCAGCACATCCATCTGTGGGTATCATGGAATCCCAGAATGGTTTGGGCTGGGAGGGACCTGAAAACTCACCCAGTGCCACCCCTGCCATGGGCAGAGACACCTTCCACTGTCCCAGGTTACTCCAACCCCCATCCAACCTGGCCTTGGACACTTCCAGGGATCCAGGGGCAGCCACAGCTTCTCTGGGCACCCTGTGCCAGGGCCTCCCCACCCTCACAGGGAGGAGTTCCTTCCCAATATCCCATCCAACCCTGCCCTCTGGCAGTGGGAAGCCATTCCCTGTGTCCTGTCCCTCCATCCCTTGTACCAAGTCCCTCTCCAGCTCTCCTGGAGCCCCTTTAGGCCCTGGAAGGGGCTCTGAGGTCTCCCCAGAGCCTTCTCTTCCCCAGGTGAACCCCCCAGCTCTCCCAGCTTGGCTCCAGAGCAGAGGGGCTCCAGCACTGGGATGAACTTAGGGCCTCCTCTGGATTTGCTCCAACAGCTTCACGTGTTTCTTGTGTTGGAGACCCCAGATCTGGACGCAACACTGCAGGTGGGGTCTCACCTGAGCAGAGCAGACCCTGTGGAAAAGTACAAGGGGGGTAACAGTCTGAGGGCTGGACAAAGCTCAGGAGTGTGTCCACAGTGCCCTGGGTCCAAACTGCCAGCGTGCAGTGAATGTCCCCAGAGAGCAGGGTGGGTTGGCAGGTGGGCAGTGACGTGCTACTGTCACTCACTGTCCCTCCTGTGCAGCTCGGGCTCCATCACAGGGATGCTGTGAGGGACAGGGCTCCCAGCATTCCAGGGCTCCCACCACTCCAGAGCTCCCAGCATTCCAGAGCTCCCACCATTCCAGAGCTCCCAGCATTCCAGAGCTCCCACCACTCCAGAGCTCCCCCCTCCTGCCCAGCGCTGAACCTGTACTGCAGCTGCAGATCTGCAGGGAGCAGAGGGATTGCTCGTGGTGCTGGAGGTCACAGCCCTCCAGCCTTCACCTTCATGGGAGTGTCCCTTTCCCAAGCACAGACTCTTGCCTGCCTTCCCTTGGCACTAACGGGTGCTGAGGCTCCTCTTGTGTCTGCAGGGTCTCACAGCAGGTCCTGTGGGTGTCATTCTGAATCACTGAATCACTGAATGGTTGGGGTTCGAAGGGATCTTAAAGATCTTCTAATTCCAACCCCTGCCTTGGGCATGGTAAATCTCTGGTGCTGAGCAGTTTTGTGGCCTCCTCATGAGATCCTTTACTGGGTGGCACAGGCACAGGTTGGTCTTCCACCAACACACACATCGTATGGACAAAGAGATGCTCTCCCAGCTCCCCAGGCTCGGGGAGGCTCCAGGCACTGCCTGCAGTCCCTGCAGGATGAGCTGCAGCCTCTGTCAGCAGCTGGTCTGAGCCCCAAGTGCCAGGGCCTGTTGCCCCAGGTGGGGACAGTGACTGCTGGCACGTCACCACCCCTCCAGGCAGGTGTGCACCACCCTCAGCAGAGCTGGTGAGCCCCTTCTCTGTGTCCTTGCTGCAAAACCTGCTCCTAACAGCCTCTCCAAGCTGCCCTTCCAGCTTTAGTAGCATCCAGGTATCTCTTGCTTAGATTCAATGTAATTTCAGCAGGATACAGCAGGAATTTTCTTAATTTTAATCTAGCAGACCCTGGGAACCCTCTGCAGAGTGCCATGAGTTCAAGGGGGATGCTGTTGTTGATGTGCAGAACGCCTTTTTGGCCATGAAATGATGTTCCAGCTCTTCTGGCAGAACTGATACAGGTTTCTAAAAGCTTTAAAACTAATTAATTTCTGCATAAAGGCGAAGTCAATCCTGTCTCTTTATCTCACTTGGCTGAATCATATCTTACTTTGTTGTGTGTTTCCCTGCTGTGGGAGGAACTGTGATTACACGTGAAGTCCAAAAGAAACCCTTGCATTGCAAAGCAGTAAATGAGGAGGGGAGTGAGGGGAACTGGAGGAGAGGAGGGCATAGGGCTTGACATAACAGACATTTGGACTGGTTTAGAGTAGATCATCAGAGACTCCAGTATCCTGCCCTGGCAGTGAGTAAGAACAGCTTTGCACCTCTGAAAATCTGCCCTCTGAAGACCTTCAGAACATGAGAGAAAACAGAAGAAACCCTGGAACACCTGAGGGACACCCTGCTCGCTGTCACTGTGACACAGCTTTTCCTCCCTGTAGTATTTTTACAGCAGGGACAATGAGGATGCAGGAATATGCACTAGAAGGTGTTCAGGAAAACCCAAAACGCATTAAGTCATTCACAGCACGGGACCAGCAGTGACTGTGTGGGTGCCATGCTCTTCCTCATGCCCAGCTCTGCTTCCAAGCAGGCTTTGCTGAGCAGCTGTCAGTGCTGACTGTGCCCTTTCTCACACAGGGAGAACTGACCATGACCAGCGACATGGAGAACCTGCAGAACTCCCTCTTCCTGGACCTGGTGCCCGAGTCCTGGGTGAGGAGATCTTACCCTTCCACAGCCAGCCTGGGCACGTGGTTTGCCGATCTCCTCGCTCGCATCAACGAGCTCGAGGCCTGGACCAGGGACTTCTCCTTACCCTCCACACTGTGGCTTGGGGGGTTCTTCAACCCCCAGTCCATCCTGACAGCCATCATGCAGAGCACAGCCCGGAAGAACAAGTGGCCTTTGGACAAGATGACGCTGCAGTGTGATGTGACAAAGAAGAGCAGAGAGGATTTTGCCAGTGCCCCTCGTGAAGGGGCCTATATCCATGGTTTGTTCATGGAGGGAGCGCGCTGGGATGCCCAGGTGAGATCACCTCTTCACTTGGTGGGGTGCTCTGGGGAACAGGAGCTCACCTGAAACAGTCACCTGAGAGCTGCCTCTTTGGGAATGACAGATGGGAAGTGTGGGGCTGTCCTGTGCAGCCTGAGAAGGTGTGCAAGGTGTCAGAGGAACCAGCCCTTGGAGCTTTCTGTTCGTGGCTGTGCAGGGTGTTCAGGGTGGCCTCAGGACCGACACACCCAGTCTGTACAAGGTGGCTCTCAGCCTCCTGTTCAGTCAGTACTCGAGGTACTGTGCAGACAGAAAACATGGGGTCCTCTCAGGGCTGGATTGTCCCCACACCTTTGCAGGGGTGTGGTTCCACTGCTGCCTCCAGAACTGACGTGTCAGACTTTTTTGGGGTCACTCAATTGCCTGTTTGGCAGCAGTGGGAGGAAAGGAGGGGACTCTGACATCCACGTGCTCACATCCCCCGAGCTGGGTGAGTGGGATGTGCCAAACCCAGACCACTGCCCCTCCCTTGTCAGGTGCTGCAGGATGTCACCTGCGTGGGAAGGGTCTGTGCCCAACAATTAATCACATCCTTTAGCTATCCCTTAATAAAGCTTGATGAAGGTCTAACCTGTGGAGCCCGTGTGGACCCAGGCTGATGACTCATGGTGGGGGGTGGGCTGACTCTGGACAAGCAGAACAGAGTGAATGTTCCTTCTCTTCTTTTCCCATCTGGATGTGGGGGATACCTTTCAGCTGTAGCACGGCCAGCCTCAGGCAGCCGAGGTGAGACCATCCCCACCCCAGGGCAGCTTGTGCTCCTACTGTTCCTTCCTGTGGAGCCACGAGCCTCTGGCAGTGCAGCTGCTGGAGCAGCACCCCAGAGGAGCACAACTCTCCCTGTCAGCTCCTGGGACAGTTGCCACTGTCAGGAGCCCAGTGTGCAGAGTGAGAGGCGTTGGACTGGCAATTCAACATGGGCTTGGACCTCTGACCTGGCTGGCCCGGGGTGCCATGACTCTCAGTCTGTGCTGTGGCTCCCAGTGTGTGCTGCATGTGGGAATTCAAGGACAGGGGTCTGTGCAGCTCATCCTGTGGGCAGCCAGGGCTCTGCTCCTGCTGCCAGTGATCCGTGAGAGCGCCAACACGCATCAAAGTGGGTCACCCAGAGCTTCTGTATCTGTGTCAAGTGTACCCCCTCACAAGAAGAGGCTTTTATGTCAGAAACAGCTCTTTACCCAGCCCCAGCTCTTTACCCAGCCACAGCTCTTTACCCAACCCCAACTCTTACCCAACCCCAGCTCTTTACCCAGCCCCACCTCTTTACCCAGCCCCAGCTCTTACCCAGCCCCAACCCTTACCCAGCCCCAGCTCTTTACCCAGCCCCAACTCTTACCC
>WBMZ01007247.1:24177-129573 GCA_013400975.1 Atrichornis clamosus
CCCCAGCTCTTACCCAGCCCCAGCTCTTACCCAGCCCCAACTCTTACCCAACCCCAACTCTTACCCAGCCCCAACTCTTACCCAGCCCCAACTCTTTACCCAGCCCCAGCTCTTTACCCAACCCCAGCTCTTTACCCAGCCCCAGCTCTTTACCCAGCCCCAGCTCTTACCCAACCCCAGCTCTTTACCCAGCCCCAACTCTTACCCAGCCCCAGCTCTTACCCAGCCCCAGCTCTCAAGGCTCTAAGTCAGCCTCGGAGGTCCTGCTTTATGTGCTGTGGGCTGTGGTGGTGGATGCTGAGGAGTGAGGCTGTGCCTGTCAGATACCCCAAATCCCAGCCTGACCTCGCAATTCTGATCTAATTCTCTCCACTTGTTTGTGATCCCCCTCTCTGCAATGGTTTTCCATGAAGCATAGGAAATTAGGCAAAGCTTTGACCTCCCTGATGGATGCCATTTTTTCACATATCCTTGGAGAGTTCCAAGCTCCAGGCTGTTTTTTGCTCTGGAAATGGACTGAATTGGGTCTGGGAACATTGGCCAAAGCTCTGTTGGAGGAGCTCACGTGGTGTCAGCTCAGCTCTCCTGCCCCCATGGCTTTGGCTCTGCTCACAGCTCAAGTCACAGCAGCAGAGCAGGGACCAGCCCAGTCCCTCTCCCAGCTCTGGAGCACAGTTCCCTGGCTGTTCCCTTCCCCAAGCCTCTGGTGTGGCTGCCGTGCACAACCCTTTGGAGATCAGAGCCCCTACCACAGGGAGCACTGGATTTCTGCTGCCCTAAAAATCTGACCTCTTAAGCTGATAGAAATCATCTGGACACAGCAGAACAGAGAGTGTTTTTAAAAATTCCTAGTCTTGCATATCAAATACTCCATTTAACAAAAATTCCAGTGACTGCTGTTATGTTTTCTTTACCATAATTGCCACCATTACTAGCAATGAGTTTTGCCCAGGTTTTATCCAGCTCCAGGCAGTGCTGGAAGTGAAGAGTGAGATGTTTTGGTGGTGCAAAGCCAGAAATCTTTGGGAAACACTTGGCTTCTCCCCTCTGCTTTCCTCCAATAACTGGTATGGGTGATTGCATCCAGCAATGGGATTTGTCTTCAGAGACCATCCTGACTCTAGTAAATGTATTTTTCTGATTACATTTTCCTTGTGATTGAAAGATACTGAGCAATTACGTTTATGGAATCATTCATAATCTCTGGGTATCATGCTTCAATTTATTTCAGAAAGAAAAAGGATATTTTCATGGGTTGCTGCTCACACTGAAATATCATTTCCACCTAGTGGAACTATTCATTTTACCTATAATCCAGTGAGTACCAGTGTGTATTAATGGATGCAGGACTTTTAAAACAGGTGCACAGTTCTTTTGGGTAGTATACTCCTTTCAAATTAATCCTCTGATAAAAATGGCAGGCCACGTTTAGAAGAATTCCTCTGGGGAACACCTCCACTTTTAAAAGAATATTTCACATTTAGGTTATGCCTCCAAAAAAGGAAAAAGTCCTTCTATGCTCTGCTACTCACATTTTTCTATTTATTTAAACATTTATGTTTGCCCTTGGGTGTCTTAAATTCATAAAACATTCATTACAAAACAGCAGGCAGCTATTAGATGAAATGAAACTAAGGAGATTATTTTGGGTGCAAATGATCTCTTGCTACAGCCCTGTTAAATTCAGTGGGACTCTGTGACAGTCAGAAGGATGCTTTGACAGGGGACACTTGGAGACATTTTATCTCAAGCCATGGGAATTTCCTGACTGATTCCTGGCTTTTTTGCTTCCAGCCATGGAGAGTTTGATGCCAAGTGTGTGCCCTGCACCTCCCCAGGGACTGGAGTGTGCTGGGAGCAGGGGAGGGGAGGGTTTTACACCACGTGTGCTCCACAGAGCTTTGCCAGCTGTGGACAGCACAGCCCCTGGTGTGGAACCACAGAGTCACAGACTGGGCTGGGCTGGAAGGGACCTTAAAATTCATCCCATTCACCCCTGCCACGGGCAGGGACCCCTCCCACTATCCCGGGGTGCTCCAAGCCCCGTCCAACCTGGCCTTGGACACTTCCAGGGATCCAGGGGCAGCCACAGCTGCTCTGGGCACCCTGCGCCACCCTCACAGGGAAGAGTTTTTCTCATTCCCTTTGTCCAGTTGAAGCCACAACCCCATCGCTCAGTGACCACCCTGGGGTGATGTTCCTGCTGGCTCTGCGGCCCCCCTTCCCTGCCAGCAGGCGACTCCGTCCCAAAGGCAGCCAGGCTGTGCTGGGGCCCTGGGCCTGCTGCCCCAGGTGGGCCCTGGTGTGGGGAGCCCACGCTGGGGCCACGTCCCCGTGCCGTGAGTGCAGGGCCGTGGGCTCACGGGCTCTGGGATGGGCCCATCTGTCAGCAGCCCTGGCCTGTGGCAGCTCCGTGTGCCCTCGGCCCCACCACACGTGGCACTGCCACCCTCCAGCCCTGCTGGGAGCCCGGGACAAGCAGAACTGGAGGATTCTTTATGCTCTGAGGCCTGAGCTCTCCTAGCACAGAACAGTGGCTTTTCACCAGGAGTGCTGTGCTGGTAGCCAGGAAAAACTGCTTTCAGAGGAGAATTACTTTCTGATGATGAGAGTGATAAAAAATGCAAATGTGAATCAGCCCAGACATAACAAAATGATATGTTACACAGAGATACCTCAGGAAGATTTCAGCTCTTGTTAACCCAGAAATAGGTAGAATACCTCTTGGAAATTTTATTTGAAGTATTCTCAGCAGTAAAAAAAAAACCAAAACCAAAAACCACCTGATCAAAATCCAGTCTCAGAAATGAAAGATGTGGATTTAAGAAAAGTACATAACAATGTATAATAAATAGCTACTTTGCAAGGTATTATAAGAATTATTTAATGTTTCTTCAGCACGTTGGAAATATAAAATCCTAAATGAGAGCTGGATTTATCATAGCTTAGTATAACAGATGGCATTAGTACAATTAAACTAAGGTGTGTGGCAAGAGGGATTCTTTTTCTTCACTCGTTTGCAGAACTAAGTAAACTACTGGAGAAGTTGAATCTCACTCCACAACTCTGATGTGAGAGCATTCAAAATAATAA
The DNA here is from genome assembly GCA_013400975.1 of Atrichornis clamosus. Lineage (NCBI taxonomy): Eukaryota > Metazoa > Chordata > Aves > Passeriformes > Menuridae > Atrichornis > Atrichornis clamosus. Next base: position 27,271 of record WBMZ01007247.1, read on the forward strand.
TGATATGTGAAGCTCAGCTGCAGTGAGAGGCAGTTTCTTTAGCACTGAAAAGTTTAGTTTCCATTTCCCTATTTGTTTTCATTTGGTGTCTCTAGCCTCCATTAGGCAGTTTTCCCTGGAAATGGATTGATGTGTAGAGCATTTTATTGTCAGAAGCAGAGACGGAAGATGCCAGAGAGACCCAAATTAGAGAAACAAGTTGTTGATGTCTTGGCCTGGCAGTGTTCTCTCCCTGCCCTGGGTCGGGCAGCCTGCTGGGCAGGGCATTGGTATTGGTTGATGATATTCCCTCAGGAAAGCCCTTTTGAATCCTCCTGCCTGGTGTGAGCACCCGTGAGAGTGCACATTGCCCAGACAAGGGTGTCCCAGGCCATGCTCAAATCTTGGTGCTGTGATGGGACCTTAGTGACTTTTAGGCTCTTCTCAAGTGAGGGTTGTTCTCCATCCCAGTGGTTCAGGTGTCCACCCTAACTCCCACCACAGGCAGCACTTCCCATGAGGTGATTCTGGTCTGGCAACACTTTGAGAAAGAGCTGCACGAGAATAATCCCAGAATCCCTGAGATAGGAAATGACCCCCAAGACCATTGAGTCCAAGCTGTGCCCATCCCCACCTTGTCCCCAGCCCAGCGCTCTGAGTGCCACGTCCAGGCCTGCCTTCCGCACCACCCGGGATGGGGACTCCAAACCTCCCTGGGCAGCCCCTGCCAAGGCCTGACCACCCTTTCCATGAAGAAATTCCTCCTGATGTCCAACCTGTCCCTCCCCTGGTGGAGCTTGGGTCCATTTCCTCTTGTCCCATCCCTTGTTCCCTGGCAGGAGAACAAGAGGAAATGGCCTCAAGCTGCACCACAGTAAAAACCAGGACAAGAGAAGGGAAACTTTGTTCATAATGTGGCTGGACAGGGCCAGGAGCATTGTTCCCACACAAAATCTGGCTCATATGTGTGTGGGTTTGAGCATCTGATGCGAGTGCAGGCACCTGGACCCTCAGGACAATCTACATCAAGGGAGGCTTGTGGTGGAAGAGGCTTTGATCCAGACCCTCCTTACCTCAAGGAGACTCATCCAGCCCCTGGACCCCAGGAGAGCAGCTTGCACTTCCCCAGTAGGAGCAGCTGCTGTAAAGATCACAGGGGCTCGTGCATACCAGAGAAGAGCTGAGGGACACCTTGGGAATCTAACGAGGACTGTGTCTCCTTTCCTTTGCAGACCGGGGTAATCACGGATGCCAGGCTCAAGGAGCTCACCCCAGCCATGCCTGTCATGTTCATCAAGGCCATTCCTGATGACAAACAGGACACCCGGAGAGTGTACCCGTGTCCTCTCTACAAAACACGCCAGAGAGGGCCCACTTACGTGTGGACTTTTAACCTTAAAACCAAGGAAAATCCTTCCAAGTGGGTGCTCGCTGGTGTGGCCTTGCTGCTGCAGATCTAGGGGCACCAGCACAGCCCTTTGTTTGCAAATCCCTAACGATTTAAACAATGAAATGCTGAGATTTAGCCCCAAGCTCCATCTCTCTGAGGCACTCTCAGGTTAGGTACCCAGAGCTGTCTCTGAGTCCTGGGGATGTGACCTAAACAGAGCCTGTGAGGTGTCAGAGCTGCAGAGGGACACCTGGCCCAGGTTCTTGGCTGCTGTAAATCAATATCCTGTAATTCCTAATTGCTGCACTGGAAGATCCCGGCTTACAGCTTGATAGACTACACCCAGAGGGTGCTAAGCTCAAATCTAACTTTTATTTCTCTTTCATGAGCCAAAGTAGTTTTAAAATCAGTGGCCTTCTCCAAAACACTTAGACAGTCCAGTGACTTATGAAATTCTCCAGACCTTGTTCTTTTCTCTACATGAGTGTTTCTTTGTCATGTGTGTAATGTTGAAAGCTAGGAGGTGAGCAGATGTTGTGGTTATAAACTGTGTCTTGCTAACACCCCTATAAATTTTAGAAACATTGAAAATAGTGTTAATATCTGATGTGCTTAATGGAATCAACAGTGAAAGTCCAGCACAGGGATTATTTAAGAGGAATATTTCATGATGATAGATACTAATAAAATTAATTGTTGCTGGAGTAGTCTCTGGAAGTTGCCTGGAGGCCTGTACCACCCTTTTACTCACAGTATGGAGAGTGCACGGGGGCCAGGTGGAGGAACACACCTGTGTGGGTCATGTTTAATTCCAGCTGGAGTGGGTGAGAAGAGAGAGGTGCTGTGTTCCTGGTGCAGGGAGCAGAGGGAGGGTGGCTGGGTGTGCTCTGTCTGCATGCCAGGCACTGAGCATCGCTGAGCACTTGCGAGGTGGGAATGGGAGGGCTTGGGTTGGTTCCTGGGGAAGTGGGGCTGTGCCGTGCTCTCTGTGCTTGGAGGCTCAGCACTGGCCCTGCCTCTGTCTAACATTGGCTGTTCCTCTCCTCATCCTCACACCCCTCACCACTGGAGTGGCCCTGGGTTTTCACCTGGGGCTTCACTGCCACCCCAGAGCTGGCAGCAGGTCCCAGTGGGTGTGTCCGGGGAGCTGGCAGGGGGCAGGGAAGGTCCCAGATGTGCAGGGGGTGTGGACTCCGTGGTATCAGCAGCGATGAGCACCCCCAAACCTTCCCACCTAACCCAGCGCCAGGGTACAATCTCACAGGCAGACTTGGCTCTCCAGCAGGGACTGTGACCTTCCTTTGGGAACACTGCAAACACTGTCACTCAGATAAATCCCCGAAGCCAAGGAGCACCTGGACAAACACCACTCATCTGGAGAGGTGCCCCTTTGCCAGCTGTGGCCCTGGATGGGCTCAGGCGTTCAGCCAAAATTGAGGAAGCCACAGTGCTGATGTCCCTGTCCTGGCTCTGCTGTCCTCATGCCTCGCAGTGTCTGGAAGCATCTTGCACTTATGGCTTTACCTGTTAAACTGCCTTTACCTCAACCCATGGGTTTTTATACTTTTCCCCTTCCACCTCACTCCATCCCACTGGGAGGGAGGGAGCCAGGGATGGGGGGGTTAAACCAGGACAGCATTTCTGTGGGCAGTGTTTGCTTTCTCAGAGCCTCATCTCAAACTGAGTGATTTTATGGATGGCCTTGGCACACGCGGTCGACTCTCTGCCAGTCCAGGGGATCAACTCTCCTCTGGAGTCATCCTGGAGGGTAAAGTCCTCAGGCTTTGCAGGAGATCCACAGGAACTCTCTTGCTCTGAGCAGCACAGCAGCTCTCTTCCTGCAGGAATGAGAACGTGCAAAATCCCTGTCTTTGCGGTCCTGGAGAGCAACAAACTTCAGGATGAAGGTAAGGAGGGAAAACTCTCTGGTAAGAACTTTGTTTAATTGCCAGGCAGTGTCTCCAAGGCATAGCCCCAAAAAATGAATGATGAAGAAGCTGGTTATGGCTTAGCAAAAGACATCTGCAAATATCTAATGGAAGGGAGACAGCTGATTTAAGCTGCCTATTTTAAATGCCTCTAACCCATAAATGAGGTAAGAGAGTCTGTAGACTGTCCCACATAATGAGTGCCTGGCTTGAAGAGGTCTGTTAGCTGGGGAAAGCTATGCTACTAAACTAAATCCCTCCCAATTTAAATAAAAGCCTGCCAATTAGATATGAAATGTAAACTGGTCACTTCCCAGGGCTTTGCGAAGTTGGGCGCATTAAATTCTCCGTGTCTTTCACCAGACAGGAGGTTTAGCTGCATGAGCAGAGCACTGCTGAATTAAACACAAAACAGAAGGACCAGAATGAACAGTAAGTGCATCATGCTCCAGATAATCCATCACGCTGGATTAGTCCTTCATTGGTATTTCTTCAATGCTTCTTTTACCAGAGGGACCCTTCTGGCTCTGCACAAGTCCCTGGCAGGAGGGGGCAGCGAGGGGAGGTCAGGCTCTGCTCCCAGGGAACAGGGACAGGAGGAGAGGAAACGGATTCAAGTTGAGCCAGGTGAGGTTTGGGTTGGACATCAGCAGGAACTTCCTCATGGAAAGGGTGGTCAGGCCTTGGCAGGGGCTGCCCAGGGAGGTTTGGAGTCCCCATCCCTGAAGGTGCCCAAGGAAGGCCTGGACGTGGCACTCAGAGCTCTGGGCTGGGGATAAGGTGGGGATGGGGCACAGCTTGGACACGATGATCCTGGACGTCTTTTCCAACCTCGGTGATGCTGTGTGTGTTTCCATGTGATTCTCAGCACACTGTATGTGGGATTTCCTGCCATTTTGGAGACTGTTGCTATCATAAACTTCATGCTTCTTCTCTTTCCAAACCTTTCTTCCTTTTCCCAGCATAGCAGGGCCTGTCTCTGCTCAGTGTTTCTCTCCAAGATGTCCCTGTACATGCAGGAAAGGAGAAGCTCAGTAGTTCCCCAGGCACTGCCTGCTCTTGCCAGAGCCACAGCCTGGGCTGTTCTCTTGTCAGCTGAAGAAGAATGGTCTGTTGACAACAAAATGGATCTGATTGTTTTATTATATATATCTCCCTGCATAATTCACCAGTTGGGCAGGCAGGGTAGTGGGGAGATATTTATAGATACTAGAAATGTCACCGGGGTGCTCATTCTTCATCTTTTGAAAATCATCACAGCAAAGAGTTGGCTGCAAAATGCTACAAGAGGATGGTGAATAATTTGATGCTTTAGGGGGTGAAAACAAATCTGACAGGCGTGAGATTTTCCAGCCATAACTGCCCAAACCAGGCAATTAAATACAGCTGGCCAGGCTATTCATTAGGAGTGATGGATTAGTCAAAGGTCACTGTTTCCTGACTATGAGCTCTTGGAGACAGCTGCCCACTTGGCATCGCCAGTGTGAACCTTCCTCCCGCTCTGCCTGGGCTGGGGTGGAGGGTCCTGCGTGGTTGGGATGGAGCTGTTGGAATCCAGAGGAGACACCAGGGTGATCAGAGAGATGGAGCAGCTCTGCTGTGAGGAAAGGTTGGGAGAGTTGGGATTGTTCAGCCTGGAGAAGAGAAGCTTTGAGGTGGCCTCATTGTGGCCTTCCAGAGCCTGAAGGAGCTGACAAAAAACATGAAGAGAGACTTTGGACCAGGGCCTGGAGTGCCAGGACAAGGGGGAATGGCTTCACATTGATAGAGAGTAGGATTATATTGGATATCAGGAAGAAATTCTTCCCTGTGAGGGTGGTGAGGCCCTGGCACATGGTGCCCAGAGCAGCTGTGGCTGCCCCATCCCTGGAAGTGTCCAAGGCCAGGTTGGATGCGGCTTAGAGCAGCCTGGGATAGTGGAAGATGTCCCTGCCCATGGCAGGGGGGGGACTGGATGGGCTTTAAGATCCCTCTCAACCAAAACCATTCTGTGATTCTGTGATTTTAGGGCAGTTTGGCAACAGGGAGCAAGTGGTTGCTCATTTTTACATAAAGCTGGAGACTCTGGGAAGTGACTTTTCCATCACTGGAACAAGTCTCATGAGACCGTTCTGCAGGCCCAGCTCGGAGGCTGCACTCCCGCCCTACAGTCCTCAGTCCTAACCCCCCTCCTTGACCCCACTGTCACCACTCACGTCCCCAGGCCGGCTGAACACCAACACTTCCTTCTCCAACCAGCACTGGCCAACCTGAGCAAACACGAAGTTTTCAACGAGCAGATCAGTGTTTCTGGGCCTAGGAAGTGCCTCCTGCAAGCGCAGTGTTGCTCCTGAAGGCAGAGGAGCCCTGTGGCCATCAGTTTTTTGCTGGGCTTGGGGCCGTGCCCATTCCCTGGGGAGCCTGGTCTGTGCCCAGCACCCTCTGGGGGAAGGACCTTTTCCTGCTCTCCAGCCTGACCCTCCCTGGCACAGCTCCAGCCGTTCCCTGGGTGCTGTCCCTGTCCCAGGGAGCTGAGATCGGAGCTGCCCTCAGGAAGAGCTGCAGACCCCGGTGAGGTCTGAGCTCAGGACCTGCCAAAGTGCCCCAGGTCTCTACACCACCTGCACAGCGAGCCCAGGAGTCACCAGGTCAGGGTGAGATCCTGAGCTTCCTTACAGTAAAGGTCAAGCCCGTGTGTGCTTTGCTTTTACCCTGTCCCAGGAGTTCAGCCAGACCCTTCATCCATTGAGTTCACATCCAAGGCCGTATCCTGGATGCCCAGGGGATCCCAGCCTGGCTCTCAGCCTTTCTGTGTATCTGTGGGGCTGCTTTGAGCCTGACTCCTCAAAAGGTCTGTGGTCAATTAGTTAACTCCAGATTGGTGACATTTTCCAAAGAGATGAAAGTGACAGAAGGAAAATTGTGCTATTGAACACTTAATGTTAGGTAAAATTGACTGAACTCTCCCAGGACAGAGAAATGGCTCTTCCATAGCCTGGAACGTTGTACCTGCTGCAAATTATAATTGGTAGAAGAGTACAGTTCAAAGTAGAGTCTTCACAAATGCTTTGTAATGGTGTCCCATATTTTGGGGTTAACCAGCTCCATTTTCTTGCAACTGTTGCTCACAGAGCAAAGGAAAATGTGGACTAGAGGCCTAAAAGGAGAGCCTGGTGGGTGGGCAGGAGATTGGCTGCACTGGGGCAAATTAATGGCAGCTCTGACAGGGCACTGGCAATGCCCAGGGGTGCAAATTCTGCCTGTGTCACTGCTCAAGTATTTCCAGCAATGGCTGGAATGGCTGTAATGTATCAGCAAGATGCATTCATTTTATAACGTGGCATTAATACATTTAATTAGCAATGGCTTATTAGATTCATGTCTGTTATTATGCATTGTTTTTTAAATGACTGTAATTGCCCAAACAAATCTACAAATGTATTTACCTTGACAATGGCTGTGAGCCTCATTTAAAAAGCTTTTAGACTCCAGCAGACGTTCATGGAGTTATAAGCAGCCCCTCTAATTGGACTGCTGGTGTTCCTGTTGGTGCAGGGGTGGTTGGAGGCTGGAAATACCTCATTCCAAGGCCTTGAACCCCACTTACCTGGGTGCAAACTTTAAGGTTCACTTCCAGGAAACTCTTACAACATTCATCTGATTAGTGCCAAAAGCCATGAGGCAAAACCCCAAGCCTGAATTTGGTGTCTTGGTTCGATGTTTCTGAGAATCTGTTGGGAACTGGGATGAGGGAGCTGTCAGCTGAGACAGCTCCAGTGCCTGCAACCCCTCCAGTTCCTGGGAAGGGCTGTTCCAGTGCTCCAGCCTCACTGTTGAAAATGCTGCTTTGGAAAAATCAGATTTGTGTTATTGTGTGAGGTTTGATGAAAGCTACACGAGGAACAGTGGCTCATGTCCATGATGGAAGTTTTGTCCAGGCCAGCAGCCCTAGAGACTCTGGCACATTCAGGGCATTTTCATGATAATCACAGAATCACAGAATCGTCGAGGTTGGAAAAGCCCTCCCAGCCCATGGAGTCCCAGCTGTGCTCCATCCCCACCTTGTCCCCAGCCCAGAGCTCTGAGTGCCACGTCCAGGCCTTCCTTGGGCACCTCCAGGGATGGGGACTCCAAACCTCCCTGGGCAGTTCCAATGGCTGACCACCCTTTCCATGAGGAAATTCCTCCTGATGTCCAGCCTGACCCTCTCCTGGCACAGCTTGAGGCCGTGTCCTCAATCTGTCTCAAGACTTTGCATGGGGTTGGCATCAGGAATGGAGTGCTGATCTCCTGCTGCCTGGGGCTCACCACCTGAATTTTAGGCAGTTGGGAGAGGAAAATGCATATGGGGACATCTCTCTGGTGACAACAACCCAGGCTTCCACCTGGGGGCATCAAGGCACCCTGCTCTTCATCACGGCACTGCTCCATGCTGTGGAACATCACCCACAAAGCTCTTGCTCCCATTTCTCTTTAAAAATTTGGAAAGGTCTTGCGATAATCTAAATACAGAATGCAAAACATTCCAGGGTCTTTCTGACTCACTGCCTTAGGGCTGCATAAACTGTGAGAATTTGGGTTTAGCCCACAGAATGGATCTGGTGCTGGACAAGCTCTGGGAAGGGTGGGCAGCTGCAGGATCTCAGAGCCGCAAATTGAAGGATCCTCCTTCCCTTCTAGGAAAGGGCCATGGGCCAAAGCCTGACAGTTGGACACACCAGCTGCTGCGGGAAGAACCAAATCCATTATTGTTGCTGATTCCACACTCTTTTTGCCCACTAAAAGGCACTATTTCCTGACCCAACTGTCCTGAGCTCATGTGGGCTTGGCATCTCTCTTTGTTGTCACCTGGAGCATCTCCTCACTGTCAAATCTGGACCTCAGCAAATGTGCATTGAACTACTGAACCCTCAGTGTACTGTGGGCAAGAGCTGCACATTCTTTTTTTGGGTTGCAGTTCTCCTCTGAACCCACAGCACTGAACTGTGGCTGTAACTCCAGCTGCCTGCACAACTCAGCCTTGCTGGAACCAGCAAGAAGTGGATGATGTTCCACTTGGACTTCCTTCATGGAAATGGTTGTCAAGCACTGGAATGGGTCAAGCACTGTCCAGGGCAGTGGTGGAGTCACCATCCCTGGAAGAGTCCAGAAAATGAGTGGAGGTGTCACGTTATGCCATGGTTTACTGGGCATGGTGGGAACGGTTGAAGGCTGGACTTGATGATCTTGGAGGTGTTCTCCAGCCTTAAGGGTTCTGTGATTCTATTCCATGATTCTGTGACTTGCCACTGATTGCTGGACAAGCAGTGGGATGTCCTGGACTGCTGTGGGGTCTGCAGGATTCCTGCTGCAGGCAAACCAAGCCAGGGATCCTTCATCCCCTCTGCCTAACAGAGGTTTCACTGCAGAATAGTGCTGGAGAGTCATCCACCTCTGGTACAGGTGGGACTCCATAAATGGGGGAATGATTCAAAAAGACAGGCAGGGTTCAGAGGCCAGAGAAAATGATGCAGGGAATGCATAACTGTTGAGGGGACATCAGAGTTTTGTTAGCTGCAGACTGGCAGAGCTGTTGGCTCCATGTGTCCGTTCCGTTTGTCAGAACAGAGAGAGGATGAATCTGAACAAAACCATCTTTGGAAATCCTGCCCTGCTTCCCATCTGCCATCCCTGGCTACTTTTTACGGAATGGGATTGTTGTGGCACTGCCTGCACTTTCACTGTGCTCTGTCTACTTATCAAGTGTTTCAATTAATTACTGTGCTGTTATCATTGGGAAGAAGCAGCAGATAGGAGGAAAATGCTCAGATACTGAGCTCTGAATTGCTGTCTGTCTGAACAGCGGGTCTGGCTGGACATGGAGTGCTTGGTTTACTTCTCCAGAGTAGTGAGGGATGGGCTCTGCACAGATTGGGGCTGGGAGAAGGTGCTGGTGCTAAACATGTGGAGCTGACTCCATCCAAGAAAACTGAGGTAAGGAGTGTTCTAATTGGAATATTTACCTGGGAAGCTAGTATGACCTGAGCAGCACGTGCACAGGAGCTGTTCCTCCTTGTGCTGTCCCAAACATCCCTGCTCTCACCAGCACCTCCAAGATCATCCATCTGAGGTCACATCCCACAGCCCCTCTCTGGCTGCACCACCAGCCCTCCAAGGAGGCAGCATGGGCTGGACAGCACAGCAGAAGGTGGAGTGGGATCTGATCCCTCCTGACAGGCCCATTCTTGCCTGCCCACCCTGCCTCCATCTTCCAGGACAGACCCAGCTGGCAGGCACCTGTCCAGGTGTGGGTTCAGGGCACCTGGGTCTCTTCCCAGGACCAAACTTCAGTGTGCTGGGAGACCCTCAGATTTGTGTCCTCCAAGCCAGGAGATTCCATGTGCCCTGGCAAGTGCAGGAGAAGGCAACAGTCCATGGGGAATGAAGGGCCTTGGGGGAATGAAGGGCCTTGGGGGAATGAAGGGCCATTGGGGAATGAAGGGCCATGGGGGAGCAATGGGGCCCTGAGCACCAATGGGACATGGGGAATGGTGGCCTTCTCCTCTTCTATGGCAGTGGCAGGACTGACCAGCTCCCACATCCCTGCTGGGATGGGGATGGTCCATCCCAGCTGCAGCCAGAGGAGGAGATGGCCCTGCCACGGGGGATGTCCTGTCCTGTGGTCACAGCCCAGGAGGAGGGAATGTGTAACATTGCTGTGACCATTGTGTGCCTCAGTTTCCCCAGGGTGCACCAAGAGTTACAGTCCCCTTTGGCAGTGGGACACTGCCTGATGTCCTACGGGTCCCCAGAGGCTCCAGGGACTGGTGGGGCAGACTGGCTGCTCACATCCATCCCCCTGACACGGCAGAGGTTTGCACTGGCAGAAGTGCAGCCAGGAGCAGCAGGAGGATTTCCCCAAAACCCCTTCTCAGCTGGGGATTAACCCTCCTGGGGAAGTTCTCCCGGGCTCAAGGGTGCAGAGGAGACCTGGCCCAGCCGGGTGCCAGGGGCAGGCTGAGGTGCTGAGGAGGAAGGTGCTTCCCATGCACAGCTCAGCTCGGCTTTTGGAGGAGCTGGGGACCCCTGGGGCTCAGGGGGGTGATGCTGCCAGGCACGTTTTTGGGAGGAACCGAGGGCGTTCCTTCTGTGCCTTCCTTTAACGACTCTGACATTGTGATAAACAATGTGGGGCTGCTTTGAATCCATTCAAAGGTTTGTCTCATAGAATCGTAGAATTGTTAAGGTGGGAAAAGACCTCCAAGATCATCAAATCCAACCTTAGACTGGTCCATGCTTGGATCACACTGAGAGCTTGGGATCTGTCAACTATTCACCAATAAATGTGCTTATTGTTGACAGTTTTCTTCCATTTGTGACCAAAATGGGGAGGCTCCAGCAGTCCTCCTGCCACTCCTACCCCCTAATCTCACATCATGCTCTTCCCTGTGAGATCCTCCCATCCAGGGAGCATTTCCCACTGCTGAAGCAGGGGAAGAGGAGAGGAGCTGGCACAGCAACACTGCCAGGAGCCGTGCTGGGGGCCACAGGCAGAGAGCTGAGAGCCTCAGGAGATCAGCCCTCACTTCCCAGCACAAAAGGCAGCACACAGGGCACGAGGGAATGTGGATGTGGATCTGATTACAGTGGAGAAAGATGTCAGCCCTGGAAATTAATTATCTGTTCTTCAAAAGGACCAAGTTCTCCAAGCTAATGATAATTATGAATAGAAAATTGTAGAGGGGGAAACGAAAATGAACAAAAGTGAAACATTCTTTAAAGAAAGGTATTGGGAAGTAAGAAGCCACAAGCAGAGAAGCTGTTCTGACTAAAAGCCTGGAGGGTGGATGGTGTTAGCAACTGCAAATAAAGCTGAATGGAGAACAACTGCAAAGGAAAAGAAAGAATTCTTCACAAAGCAGAACTGGGAGATGTGGGTAATTGCTAAGGGAAGCTGAAAACAGTGGGAGAAAGCCTGTAACAGGCAAAATTACAGTCAGCCATGGGATTCCATCCCAGTGGGCCAGGTCCCATATCTAAGAGTGGGGAGAACTCCTGGTAGGAATGCAGAAGGACAGGAGTCAGGCAGGCAGGTTGGGTTAGAAGGACTTCTGCAGCTTAACCCTGCTCAGCCTGTGACGTGGGCTTGGCCTAGGGACTGCGTGCTCACCAACACCCCTGGGGTGTCCCCAGGCTTTATCCCAGTTGTGGCACTGGATATGGCTTCTGGGAGCAGACATGGAAGGCCATCCTGGCCCTGTGTCAAAGGATGATCAAGACAGACTCGAAGTAACTCCCTGCCCTGTTCCTGTTTGGTTTGAGGGAGCCAACAGGGAGCCAGGACCTGTGCTCTGGTCTAATCCCTGCGTTGGACAGATGGACACCTGAGCCTGGTGGTTCTGAGGCAAATTTTCATGTTGGGAGACATTTGCCTGTGTTCCCTAAAGTAAGGGAATGAATCCCACAAGGTGTAGCCAGACAAGGGTGTTGATACCTCCTGGGCTCGATGCTGATGTGCCCATGGCTCCCAGAGAGCTGCCCTTGAATACCTGGGAATTTCCAAAGCCCCCAGATGAAAAGGCCACGTGGGATGACCAAATTGGATGAGGTGCTTCGAAGAGAATATGAATGAAAGGTATGGAATCTCTCGAACAATGGATTAAAGGCCAGCAATAAAATTCCTGCCAGACTTTGAGGCTTTTTAGGACATGGGGCTTGTCAAACAAACAAATGATGCAATTACAGGTTGGGCTGACAAAGGTAACTGCATAATGGGCTTAGTCCATGGCAGGCATTTCATTTGATAATGCATGATATGCTAATAACGTTTTCATTTGGGAAATGCAGAGGGAATGGGATGGGATGGGATGGGATGGGATGGGATGGGATGGCTGCTTGATGGATATTAGGAGGAAGGACTCAATCAGGATCATGGACTTGTGTGCTCTCCCAGTGAAAGGGGATCTGACTGGTGCCTCCTGGTAGAGTTGGAAAAAGATGTTCAGAGCACTGCAATGACCTGGGAACAGCTCTTTTTTGGATGGGATTCCTGAGTGCTGAGCCCTGCTCCCAGGGCTGCGGTGCAGCCCCCGTGTTTAGTTAATGGCTCAGATCAGAGCTGAGAGCTCCCCGTCCCTGCAGGCATGAGGAGAGCTGAGAGATTGTCTTCACTTCTGCTCCTCGTCTTTGAGAGAAGTCATCCCAGGGCAGCCTCCAGAGACAATCCCACTTCACTGGGGCTGTGTGTGCTTCCCTCGGTGCTCTGCCTCCTCTGCTGTAGCCCAAGGGTGAATGACTCCTCAGGGAAGCTGCTTCCAGGCTAATTAGAAATACCCACTTGGAGATCACACAGGAGCCAGCATGGCCTGGTGTTCAGCAAGCCCAGCTCTCAGCTTTGCCTGCCCACAGGTCTCTGATGCCCTCCCTGTTCACATCATCCAGGCCACCACCCTCACCCAGCACCTCTTGGGAGTCACTTGTCCCCAGCTTGTTTGGCTTAGGAACATCTGGGCTGAGTCAGTGACGGCATCTGGAGCTGGTGGGACAGGACGAGCAGGGAGCTGGGGCACCTGACCAAGAGCTTCTGGAGCCAAGAGCCAGCCTCACTGCACTGTGTGGGGGCAAGGAACGATCTCTGCAAATTAAAGAGACATTTGATTGCCAGCTGGGATCTACTGGGCTCTGCATCTGGGAGCAGTGCCAGGAGGCAGGAGAACGGAATAATTGCTATGAGCTGATGCAGATAACAATAAAAAACCTCTACTAACACTGACAGAGGATGAGAGTGAAGAAGGGCTTTGTCAGGAGCCATCTCCTCGCCCTCAGTCTCCATGTGCACACAGTGGATGGTCTGGTTTAACGTGGCTAAAGAATAGGCTGAGATTGCTGTAAGTGAGACACACCAAGAGAGCTTCTCCCCACCTTTGCTTGCTCATCCATCCATGGGATTACGACCATCTGATCACAGCATGACAAGTGCAAGGGTCCCTCCAAACATTCCTTGTGGCCCCGTCCTCAACTCCACGTTAAACCCTTCATGCTCTCCATTGTGTTTTACACAAGATACATGCCTAAGAAATATTTATAATTATTTTAATTATGTATGAACTCTAAGACATCATGGCAACCAAAAGGGTTGCACAGGGAAATCAAAATGCATCCAGTGCTTCCCTGGTAGCAGAGAAGAGCCTGAGGCACTCCTTTGCCCATATCCATCTTCAAACGAAGCAGCAAGGAAATGCTTTCAGTCTTGCTGGAAATTGTTTCATTGGTTAAACCTGTAGCAGAAGAACATGGATTTCAGGGAGGTGGATCAGCAAGACACAAAGAAAAAGGCAGTCCACAGAGAGATCTTCCAAAGGCCCATTTGTACTGGGAAAAAGCAGGACGTGTGCTGGCTGGCAGGTCCAGAGGCAGGCCCTGCTCACTGGGAGAGCCTCTGGGGGAGGCAGAGTTGTCAGGAAGTGAGTGCAGACCATGTGCAAAGCCCTAGAAAGGATTTCGGTGCTTCCCCCGGTCGTTGCTGCACTAACAGTTGGTTACCCAATCCTTTTAGAGTCCACAGAAAATCAACCTCCCCTTGCAAAGAGTGGTCAGAAAGGACTCCTGGGTCATCCCTCTCTGCAAAGCCTGTTGGGGAACTGAGGATGCTCTGGCAGTGCTCTGGGGTGCTCCAGAGAGCAGTGTGCTGGGGGAAACCACACCAGACCAAGGACAAAACTTATACAAAAGAGACACCTTTAAATAATTAAGAGCAGGGGAGTTCATTAGTTCTGTAGGTGCTTGTTCCTGTATCATCCTTCCTGGTAAAGACCTGCACAATTTTTCCCACTCAATATGCCTGGTTCCAGCCCCTGGACAGTGGTCCTGTTGCTTTTCCTGAGGAGCCTCTCAGAACCCGGTGTTTTTCCACATTGAGCTGCTCTATGTTGCGAGCACATTGTCTTTCAAGTGTCTCCTCAATTAGCTAAACAGGTTGAGGTTTTAAATCCTTCACCTCAAAGTGTTCTCTTCTACCCTCAAATCATTTTTATGGCTCTTTTTTGCACTCACTCACTTTTTATCATCCCTCTAATGTGTGTGGATGGCCTCAGCCATCATCCCCAGAGGCTGGAGTCACCTCCCTGCCCTGGGCCCTCTGCTCTGTTGGAACATCTGAGAGCAGTGTTGGCTCTCTCGCTGCTGAGTCACGTTGAGTTACTGTGTTGCTCTGACCCCTAAATCCAGGTCAGTGCTGGTACTTTTGGGATCAGCTTTGGTCAGGACTGGGTCATCTCCAAAGCCCTGCCAGACCTCTCTGCAAGAACACCAGGGAGCATCACTGAGACAGGAGATAACTGTGTGAGATGTAATTTGGGTCTTGCCTGTGCTCACCAGCTTTAAGAACAGCTGCTCTGGGTTTGCTCCAGGGTGCTCTTACCCCTCTGCTTTGCAGAGCAGGCTCCAACAGCTCCCCGAGGCTGTCACTGCCATTCTCAGAGGGGCTTGAGTGTGGGGCAGAGCCGTCACCACCCCCAGGGCCCCCTCCAGAGTGTCCTGGCTTCCTGAGGAGGACACAACCCCCAAACCTCTGCCACAGCCGTGCCCCTGCAATGCCCAGTGACCTCCTGCCCAGAGCAGGGCTCTCCTCACCTCAGACCTGGCTACTGTGCTGCAGTGGCAGGAGCCAGGACAGAGGACAAGGGGCAGTGGACAATTCTTCCCTGGCCTAACTTTTCCAGGTCAATTAACTGGACATGCCCTGGGCAGGGATGTGCTTCTGGCTCTGCAAGGAGAGCAGAGTGCGAGGGCTGCAGGCTGGGAGAAGGGAAAAGGGTGCCTTTGCCATGGATTTGTCCTACCTTGGATATGACTGTGCCCTTCCATACTCAGAGCAAACCCTGCAGGACATCTGCCCTGCTGCTTTCCTGCAGGCTCTGTGCGTATGACATGAATATGCCCCTGACTCTTCCCAAAACCGATCATCAGGGCTCCTAGTAGCTTTTTAGGCTGGAATCAGGGAAGAGCAAATGCTCTAAAGACACAGATAAAGTGCAGGAATTGTATCCAGAGCTCCCGGCTCTCTGTACAGCCAGGTGTGGGTATGTGCTGTGAAATCACCTCCCGCAAACACCTCCTCTAAAGGCACCCACAGGGACGCTGGAGCCCCCATGATCACAGACCTGGAGACCTCTCCATCCCTCTGGGAGGAGAGCCCAGCTCCCTGTGCCCTGTCCTGAGGCTGTGGTGCTGCTGAGCAGCCTGGCAGGACACGGCCCCTGCACTCCGTGTGCCCTCGAGGTGGCACCACACCCCCTGGGGCACTCTCAGCACTGGTCCCACCTGCCCCACACAACACAGAGGAGGTTGTGTCCTACTGCCTGGTACTGATGTCCCTCCAGGGCTTTCCACACAGAATCCCAGGATCACTGAGGTTGGAAAAGCCCTCCCAGCCCATGGAGTCCACGCTGTGCCCCATCCCCACCTTCTCCCCAGCCCCGAGCTCTGAGTGCCACGTCCAGACCTTCCTTGCACACCTCCAGGGATGGGGACTCCAAACCTCCCTGGGCAGCCCCTGCCAATGCCTGACAGCCCTTTCTGTGAAGAAATTCCTCCTGATGTTCAAGCCAAACCTCCTCTAGTGCAGCTTGGGCCCTTTTCATCTTGTCCTGTTCCCTGGGATGATGAACATGTTACACAGGGTGATGAACTTCCCTTTTGAAAGACCTTCCCAGCAGCTGGGCTGTGAGTGCTCCCGGAAATTTGATTCACATCTTGGGACAAATGACTCAGGACAAAATAACTGGCTCCATCCACTTCATCTGGGGACAACTTCAGCTGTGCCTGGTTCAGCTGTGCCCAGAGGTGCCTGGGCTTGGGAATGTGTCCTGTCAGTGTCAGCACCAGCTCTTCACCAGCCTGAGCTTCCAGGGGTGCTATGACCATACCCACAGCATCACCACTGCCCAAGGATCCCCTACATCCCCGTGCCAGAATCCTCCAGCATTTGCTTTAGGGCTACTCTGTTCCAAACTGTCCTTCTGTGAGGGCAGGGCCTACCCTGAGATCCAGCTGTCTGGAACATACCTGTGGCTGATGGGAAGGTGCAGCCACCACGTCCTGGAGAGCAGGGCAGGCTGTTCAGGCCTGGGGACACATCTGGATGTGTGGCTGTGTTTTGGCCATGCAGTACTTTTTTAATTACAAAGCAAGGAGGTGGCTGCCAGCTGAGACAATGAGAAATGGTCCCGTTTTACATGGAGAGCCTTTGAATTCCAACACGGAAAGCCTTTGAATTCCTATGCACTAGAGCCCAGACACTGACTAATGGGCTCTTCAACAGGTGCTCACTTGAATTTACCTTGGGAAAAATACGTGAAGTGGAAGGCAATTAATCAGATAATCCAACATTTGACTAAATCTGTTTCTTGAACTCTTTGATCTATCCAATTAGCTGCTACCAGGCTGCCTTGGAAAAATATCTTCAAGCATAACAGGGATGGGTGAATATCACGAATTAGCATCCCCAGTGCTCAGGGCTGGGCCAGTAGGGGGGCAGCAGGTCAGACACAGCCTGGCCTGGCTGGTGGAGATGGAGCAATGCTGCTCCTGAGGGTCTCCCCAGCAGTGCTGTGTCCCAAACAGGGGACACCCAAATCTCCAGAGCCCTGAAATGGTCCTGAAGTGTGAGGATTGCACACGTGCAATGAGTGAATCTGAGTGCACCATCATTTTGTGAGTGAATTTTGTAGAATCATGGAATGAGTTGGGTTGGAAGAGACCTCAAAGCTCCTTTCGTTCCGCCCCCTGCCATGGACAGGGACACCTTCCACTGTCCCAGGGTGCTCCAAGCCCCGTCCAACCTGGCCTTGGACACTTCTGGCAGAGTGATGAAGGAGCCCAGGGACATGGATGAAGGTTGCTCACAGCTTGTGCTGTCCCAATGGGAAGGCAAAACGAGCCCTTTTCTGGTGCTGGAGGCAGCACAAAGCTGTGCCTCACAGGGACTGGGTGTCCCTGAGTGCAAACACTTTTCTGGTGACAAATGGTTTCAGTGAATGAGCTGAGGCCCTGCAGCAGAGCTCTCTGGGGAGAGAGCCAGGCCATATGTGACCAGCACCCTGCAGGGCTCCTGGACAAGCTGTCCAGCCAGACAGCTCTGTCTCTAGAGCCAGATTTACAGCCTGTGCCCCTGTGCCAGCAGATGCCTGAAACACTTGCCCCCACTTCCTCTGGTGCAGGATGTGTTGCCCCACGATTGGCAGGCAAGTCACAGAACCACAGAATGGCTTGGGTTGGAAGGGACCTCAAAGCTCGTCTCATTCCACCTCCTGCCATGGGCAGGGACACCTTCCACTATCCCAGGGCGCTCCAAACTGTCCATCCTGGCCTGAAAGATCTCCTACTGTCTGGCATGGGTTAGAAGCTGTTCTCTGCTGCTGTGAGAGAAGAGAAGGTGCCAGGAGGAGGATCCAGGGGGCTGAGCTTGAATATCCGGCAGCAAAATCACTTGAGGATGAGGGATAATCCTGGAGTGGCTGGGGAGTGGTGCTGGGGTGGGGCTGCCTGCACAGGCTGCTGCTGTGGTGGGATCCCTGCTCCAGTGAGGGCTTTTTGCTCACCAAACCCAGATCCCCCACCTGTGTCCAGCGCTGCCTGGCAGCACCTGCAGCAGCTGCCTGCCCTGGGAGCAGAGATGGGAACCTGCCAGTCCACAGGCAGCTGAACTCGGCCCGGGCCTAAGAAGCATTGGTTCCTCTGCCTCTTCACCCAGAGCAGGGATGTGCTGTTCTCCTACCAACAGCCCTGCACACTGAGGTGGCACCCAGCTGGCTGTGCTCTGGAATGCAGCCCAGCCTGGAGGAACAGGGAGAGCTGATGGTGACCTTGCTGCAGGGAGCTGACTCCAGCACGGGAACAGCCTGAGGGGGCTGAGGTAGTGCAGGAGATTAAACCAAATTCCAAACCAGATTCCCCTGGTGGTAAAGCTTTTCCATCACAGTTGGCTGAGTCTTTATATTTAAAGCCAGCTGTGCACATCCCCAGGCCAACCTCCCTCAGACATGGGCAGGACAGAGAGACCACCCCATCCCCATCCCCATCCTCCATTCCTCATTTACCCACTCAACCCTTGGAGACTCTGCTAAAAGCAACTCTTCAACCCCACAGATGGGGATGTTTCTGTGCAAACACAGCCACTGAGAAAGCCTGGGTAAATGCCTCTTTATTTTGCTCGCAGCAGGCAGCTCAATTTGTCTCTAATGAGCACTAACACGCTCTCTGCTATCACTCAGAGCAATTATTCTGGGCTCACTGGTTGCATACAGAGCTCGGATACCCAGCTAACAACCTGTGGCACAGCTCTGCCTCGGTGGCAGCTCCTGGTGGGCACTGACCAGGTCACCCTGCATGAGGGGTGGGTCAGCAGCTCAGTCTGACACACGACCAGGGCCTGGCACGGGGACACTGAGTGCCTCTCCTCGGGTGCACAGCTTCCACCCTCAGGCCGCAGCACCAGCGACAGGGTTTGGCTGCTCCAGCTGCAGCCATGGGTGAGCACAGGCTGCCAGACAGAGGAGAGACCAGCTGGGACCCTGCACTGGCCACTGGTCCCTGCAGGGTGGCTTCCACAGGTGGGCAGTGGGTTTTGGAGTGCAGCCGCTGGCCCTGCACTTCCATGTTCTGTGGCAGGGGACATCAGTGGCCCTGCAGGCTCAGGGATGGGCAATCTGTCCTCTTCAATTAAGACTCCCTCCCCTGAGACTGTCCTCCTCCTTCATGTGTTTCTCAGCATAAGGAAAGAAAGAGTTTCTGTGGCTCCCCTGGGCCTGCAGAGGAGCAGCATCGGCAAACATGAGCTGGGGGCTCATCTTCAGCAAGGGATATTGAGACCCTTTCCTGCTCACAGAGGCAAAACTCTTCCTGTGAATCCTCCTCGCGCCTGAGGGTGAGACAGGACCTGGAGATGGAAAACAAGCTCCTGCTGCCCATGGTGATGTGTGCTTCTTCCCCTGCAGCCCAGGCCCTGTGACACTGCAGATGAGGCACACCTGGGGTGCCCCAGGGCACAGGGACAGAGGCACCGCCCTGCCCTGGCTGCAGGTGAGGGCTGAACCTGCTCCAGGGCAAACGGGCAGAGCTGAGACCCCCTCACTGGGGCAGGTGTGCAGCAGGGCCCGAACAGGGTCATTCTCTGTGGTCTTGGCTGTCCAAACCACAGGCTCTCAAACAAATCCCTGCAGGAGTGCTGCCTGAAGGTTCCTGGGGAATTGCTTGTGAGCATTTGAGGAGCATTACGCAACTCCAGGACAGCATCCTCTCCTTAACCCCACGGCACAGCCTCAGGGTGAGTATGGGGGTGAGCTGAGCTGGGCTTTTAGCCATTCAAACCATCAGAAAAGTGCTCAGAATCCAACTCTAGGAGCATTTCAGAGATTCTGTTGGGATCTCTAGATGGTCTAAAGGTCGGTTCCACTCAAGTAAAAGTAGTATTTGTTGGTCCAAAACCTGCTCAAAATATTAAAATAAAGACTTGTCAATAAGAAAGCAGTTGGAGTTCTCTCCCAGCCTGCTGTCCTCTCCTACCCCATCTCACAAATATGGGATATAAAGCTTCATGCATCCTTTTTCACAGAGCAGGCAAGGGGCTCCACTGACAATCCCATTGTTCCAGTCAGCCTGCTGCTTGGACTGGTGTTTCTGCCTCCCTCTACACACCCAAAAAGCACAGTTAAAACTTGGTGAGAATTTCATTTCCTGAAGTTCTTGGTTCTTGCTATAGAGGAATGAACTACAGGAATGAATGTGCCTCCAGCCCTGACCTGAGCACAGCACAACAGGTTAATACCAGCCCTCCTGCCTGAGATTTTTCCTGTTAGAGAATTGCAGTCAAGGATTCAAAGAATCCTAAATTAATCTTAATATTTATAATGGGCTTCAAAGGAGATGGAGCAGAGCAGCCCCATATCAAAGGTGGCTGCTTTAACAAGAAGGTTCCTTGCAGAAGATCCCATAATTGAGGGCACAGTAATTGGAACAGAGCAATAGCTTCTGGATAGGACAGTGACAGGGTGAGTAGTGTGGGGTTTTTGTTACTAATTAGATGCTGTTTTGTAGCAGTGATATTGCAGAATTTAAAGCTCCCTCAGTTTCTTTCTGTCCTTGCTTTGCCTGCACTGTGCTCAGGCAGTGTCAATGCAGGCAGGGCAGGGGGCAGATGTGTGACGCTGGCATTCCTGAATGGAGAGACTCCCTTCCAGCTGGATTTACGTTTCCCAAACTTCACTCAGGGCGATATTTTTCAGGAAAGATTCTGCATCAAACTGAAAAACTGGGAGCTGACGTGAGAAAAATAGGGGAGGATTGGAAGATGAAGCTGGGATTGCATCTAAAGAGTGTTTAATAAAAGAATGGAACTGAAGTGATTTCCTGTGATTACACAAAGCTCCAAAACATTTCAGGAATGCCAACACAGAGCAGTTGTGCAGCCCAAGGATCAATCCCATGACTGCAGCTCACGTTTGGGGTGGCCCCATCTCGTTCCCTGCACAGCCAGACCTTCCCCAGGGCAGCCCTGGGCTGGGTGCTGGAGGGGTGCTGCTGCCTGCAGAGCCCTCCCCCAAATTCAGGAGCAGCTTTGGGCATGGAGAGGGGAAGAGCTGCTGGCTGATGCTGGATGGGGCCGTGGGCAGAATCCTGCCTGGGAGTTCAGCTCTGAGTCTCCATGCACTGCCTGGATATTCACACACTAAAGGTGGTGCTGACTGTGTGCCCCATTTCTGGTTAAGGTGGCACCTGATTTGCAGGAATACTCCAAATTCAGAGCTGCAGCTGAGGCTTTGCTTTGAGCCCAAAGGTGCTGTATGATGGCAAATCTAAAAACCTGTTCCTTTTATAAACCCAGCCCTCAGAACACACCAACACATTTGCTCTCGCCTTCCCAAGCCTCAGTTCTTTGTCAGTACAAAGAGGATAACTCGAGCCCTTTATCTGGGTGGCTGGAGATAAACCTGGCTTTCCACAGCCTCATCCCTGCTGGGGATGGATGGCACAGAAAAGGCCTCTGGAAATGAGTCATCCCTGAAATGTGGACAATTGAAAAGGCATCTTCCCTGGGGACCAGGGCTAGGAATTTGTCTCTCATCTGCTGTGAATACCAGGCTGGTCAGCGAGGAAGGCCAACCAGCATTTGCTGCCCCAGAGAGCACCCAGGCCAAGGCAGACAGTGACACAGGGCTTGGGCACAGAGGTGAGCACAGGGAGGGGGAGCCAGGGTTTTCCTTCCCAGGGCTTCAGAGACAGAGAGAGCCTCAGCTCAAAGACTTCCACCCAGAAGGCACAAGCCCCCACCGTTTTAGATAAAGCGGATTTTTAGGTTCCAGGATGTGCCTCTGCCTCATGGACACAGCAGTGCACTCAGAGAGGGGAGAGGAACAGCTCAGGCACCAGGATCACAAGGGATTGTACCCAGTGGGGATGCTGGACAGGAGCCCAGGTGTGCCTAGTGGCCAAGAGGCCAAGGGCACCTGGCCGGTCCCAGTCCTGGGGTGGCCACAGCCCCAGGGCAGGGCCTGTCCCTGTGCTGGCACTGCTGGGGCACCTCCAGGGCTGGGGCAGCTCTGGGACCCTCAGGACAGGAGAGCCCTGGAGGGGCTGGCGGTGTCCAGGGAAGGGAACGGAGCGGGGAAGGGGCTGGAGCAGCAGGAGCTGCGCAGGGAGCTGGGAAAGGGGCTCAGCCTGGAGCAAAGGAGGCTCAGGGGGGCCCTGCTGGCTCTGCACAAGTCCCTGACAGGAGGGGGCAGCCAGGGGGGGTCGGGCTCTGCTCCCAAGGCTCAAGTGACAGGATGAGAGGAAATGGCCTCAAGTGGCATTAGGCGAGGTTTAGGTTGGATATTAGGAAAAGGTTTTTCACCCAGAGGGTGATCGGGCACTGGAACAGGCTGCCCAGGGCAGTGGTGGTGGCACCATCCCTGGAGAGATTTAAAAGTCGTGTGGATGTGGCACTTGGGGATGTGGTTTAGTGGTGGCCTTGGCAGTGCTGGGGAACAGCTGGCCTCAATGATCTTAAAGTCATTTTTCACCCTAAACAATTCTGTGATGCCATGAGTGCCTCCTGTGTTGGAGACACTGGAGTTTCCTGGTGGGAGCTTTTCCACTGAGGCTGCAGTGAGAGTGTCTGTGTCACACAGCAGGAACACCCCTCCTGCTGGCCTAGAAGGCCGTGGGCCACAGCAACCCTCATCTTGTCAATGGCCAATGATGAGGGAGAAAAACCTGAATGCTGGACTGAATTAGTCAAAGAAGAGCATCTGGCTGAGTGTGTGGTACAGCTGTGCCCAGTGCACGGGACCAGGAGCCAGCACAGGAGCACAGGTTGGTTGGCAGGGTCAAAGAGGGTTCTATGTGCGTGCGTGGGCAGATACAACCCTCCCTGTCCTGAAAACTTCTTCTTCTGCCTTCTCCGCTACAGCTGGGAACAGAAACCTCAGTGCAGTATTTCACTATCCTTGGAGGGCTCTCTAATGAGGCAGAGCTGGAGAGCTCAGCCCCTGGCAGATCTGCCTGCAGCAGCACAGAGCCTCCTGACTCCCCAGCACAGGCGTGGATCTACAAATCCCAAGGGTCTGCCTGAGCCGGGGGCTCCCTGGGCTCCATCACTTCCTGTGGTGGCAGGAGCAGTGGTGGCCCAAGGTCACTGTACAAAGCTCTGCCGTTCTCACAACAACTTAAGCTGCACCAGGGGAGGTTTAGGCTGGACATAAGGAAGAAATTCTTCCCAGAAAGAGTGATTGGGCATCGGAAGGGGCTGCCCAGGGAGGTGGTGGAGTCACTGTCCTTGGAAGTGTTTAAGAAAAGCCTGGACGTGGCACCCTGCCATGGTCTGGGTGACAAGGTGGTGTTGGGTCACAGGTTGGACTCGATGATCTCAAAGATCTTTTCCACCCTATTTGATTCTGTGATTCTGTGAGCTCTGATTCCATCTCCTGCTGCTGCCACTGACTCAGCAATGGGTGAAGTCATGGGTAAGGCTTGGGGAACCCAAGGCCCAGCGTTTGCAGGGCAGTTTGGTGGAGCAGACCTGACAGCTGAAGTGGGAGAACCTCTCCTTGCTGGGGAAACCTTTGGGATCTGGATGCTTGGGTAATTCATCCAGCCAGGGAAAAAGTATAGGCCTGGGAGACTGCAGGTGGAAGCTTGGACAGTGCAGTTGTCATTCACCTTTTAAATATGTCAGAATTACATTCCCCAATTAATAAAAAAAATCCCTGTGTCTCCCCAGAGGACAACTGGTATCACACATCTGTCACAGATGCACTGAGGTAGCCAATGTTCAGCTCTTGAAGTGGGGACAGAGGAATCCTGGCCTGAAAGGACTGAGGCAGCTCCTGAGCTTTGCTTTGATCACTGCAGGCATTGCCATACAACCCTACAAAGTCCCTGAGCAGATCCAGCTCCTAAGGAGCTCTGAGGCTGCAGCGTGACACTAAATGACCTGAAAGACCAGTCAGCCAGCCCTGAGCTGATTTCTGACCTGGTGTAGTCTTGTGGCAAGCAAGAAGAGGCAGCAAGATGAGCAGAAAACCCTTCGTGACCATCTTTGGGTGGAGGGGACACCAGCTGCAGGTCACCAGTGAGGTTTGTCCTCTGCCCTCCACTCAATCCCCCTGCCCCACTGCAGCCCCGTGGTCATGGCAGGGCTGGAGCTCTTTTGGCAGAGGCTGAGCTTTGTCAGCAGCCTGAAATTCAAATTAAAATAAATAAAAAGTGCTTCCCAAACCTGGAGGCAGAACAGAAGAGCTGCTACCTGGCATTCCGACAAGGAAGGAGATGGGGAACTGCATCGTATTCCCAGTGTGCTCCTGACTCACTCTGTGACAGGGGTGAGTCACTTCCCAAGGTCTCTCCTTCCAACGTCCTCTCTGCTCTGCAGGGAATGGTAATGCTCCTGGAAGCTCTTCCAAGCTCCATTCATTATTAAATGCCTTTAAGTGTGTCACTGCCGGGGAAGAAACACCTTGTGGACACAGATCTCTCCTCCGTGGGCACAAAACACTCCCAGGTGTGAAGGGAGCTTCAGCTCACAGAAGGACTGGCTGAGCTGTAGGTTTTGACTATGAAAATAGCTGAGAGAAAGATGAGTTCCTGTTCAGAGGATTACTGTGCCATTAAGGCAGTGTTTGCAGCCATCCAGCATTTATGGCAGTGGGAAACAACACCCAGGCCGTGTCTCCTTGGCAGTTTGTCCCAGTGACAGCGGATCTGGCTCCAGCCTGCAGCAGCTGCTCCTTCTGAGGCTGGGTTAAAGAGTTGTTTAATACCCTACACTTTTCACCCCCTGAAAGTGCTTGTACCCAGTGACCCTCAGCATCTCACTTTGAACCAAACTGCTGAGCTTTGTGAAAATGTCACTGAAAAGCATTTCCCCAACTCAGTTTTGAGCTGGAGATCTTCTCCAGTAGGACATGTCTACATCCACCCCAGCAGTCCTGCTCCTGTTCCTGCAGGTCTGACAGAACTGGTGGCATTAGGACACCTTCTCTTAGAAGGACCCAGCCCACCCTCTTTTGTTGCTCTTTTCATCCCAAACCCTCTGTGTCTCCTGAAACTTCTAGCAGTCACAATTTCATCCTTATTTCTGGATTGCTGAGCTCAGTGTTGTGAAGTGTGTGGCCTTATCCTGAGTTCTGCCACATTCCACTTGCAATAGCCCTTCAGAGGGCAAAACCCACTCTCTGAGCTCCTCAGTTGCTCTCTGCTGCAGCCCTTTAACAGCAGGTCTCTCAAGGATGTGCAGTGATAAAAATCCCCCTCAGATGATCCAGCAGCACAAGATCCAGTGCTGTAGGAAAGGTGAAATTTATAGCACCTTCCCATCATCCTGCCAGCCCAAATTGTCAGAACTTTAGAGAACTGATTTGAGTGTGTTTGACAAGATTTGCTTTTTTTAAACCTGTGCTGACAGGTGTTAATTATCCTGTAATCCCTTAATTCTTCATCATTTTCCAACATCTTTCCAAAGCAACTGGGAGCAGTGCTAATCCTTAGGTTTGGGAAACATTCCTGTATGTTTTGCTGGGGCCCAGGAAGAGTGGGAGAGCTGCTGGAAAGATGTGATTGATGGAGAGGCCACTCCTCCCATATGGACTTCTGTCTTCTTTTGGACTTCTGTTCTCTTTCAGGCTTCAACAGCATCTTGGAAGCCTCCCAGCAGCTTTACAGGATTTTACCTTTTTAGGAGTGGACACAACCCTGTCTTTTTTCACGTGTGAGGATCCTAAGCCTTCCCAGGGTGGGGAATTGCTGCTTTGCCAATTGAATGTTTTGCCTCCCTGCAGCTCTGGCTCTGTGTGACGAGGTGACACCAGGACCCTGCTGTAGGAGTGACCTGTGGCCGAGCTGCCTCTGCCCTGGAAAATGGGCAAAATCCAGCCTCAGGTGACTCCACACCCATCCATCCCGTCATTCCCAGCCTCCAGTCCTTCCAGATAAAAGTCCATCAGCTGGTCCAGCTCTCTGTTGCCCTCAGTGAGTGCCTGTGGGCCACAGGGACCTGCACAGCCTGTCCCTCTGGGCAGCTCTGCCCTGTGCCCCGTGCCCAGGGAGGGCAGGTGGGATTGTCCCCAGACAGTGGGGATGTGCCTTGCTCTGGCTCAGCCTGGGACATCCCACTGCACCACCCAGGAAAGGGCACTGCTGGTGCCAGAACTGCACTGGGGCAGGCCAGGGGCTCCTCCTGTCTGGGGACAGCCACCAAAGCGCCCCTCCAGTCACACACGGGACATCAAACCCTCACCAGGGGAGGTGCCAGGCTGCCCAGGCCACCAGAGCCACTTTGGGCCACCACCAGAGAACCAGAAGAGGTCACTCAGTGAGGCCAGGGGAGGTGGCTTGGGTGAACAAAGAGTGAGCTCTGCACCTCACCACTGATATCAGTTAACACAGGGATTGGAAAATGGGGTTTGCTGTCATTTGAGATAGGAATTGGTCCCAGCTTCAGCTCAGGCACCATTTGCTCTCAAAACTACAATTCCTGATGTTCTCCTCAATACCTTTTATGGGAAGTGGAGGAATTAACTAATTCTCCATTTCTCCATCCCCACTTATTAGTACTACAAAGAATTGGTAATTATGAATAGATCTGCCAGGCAAAATGAAACTTCGCCTTTAAAAATGCATTTTAATTAACTCTGCTGGGCTCATGTGCTCCTTAGGAAGTGCTGATTATGCCTCCCTGACTGCGCTCTGCTCGTGCAGAGACAGGAGAGCACAAGCTTGGCCAAAGGGCTCCAAAAGGGCCTTGTCTTCCCTCTGGACCTACCCTGGAAGGTGATTGTGGGGTGTACGCCTCAAAGCTTGTTTGATCTACTGAAGTTTGATCTACTAAAGCTGAGCAGCAAAGTAACAGAAAGTTACAGGATAATTGAATCACAGAACAGTTTGGGTCAGAAGGGCCATGAAAGATCATCCCATCCCACCCCTGCCATGGGCGGGGACACCTTCCACTGTCCCAGGGTGCTCCAAGCCCCGTCCAACCTGGCCTTAGACACTTCCAGGGATCCAGGGGCAGCCAGAGCTTCTCTGGGCACCCTGTGCCAGGGCCTCATCTCCCTCACAGGGAAGAATTCCTTCCCAATATCCCATCCAGCCCTGCCCTCTGGCAGTGGGAAGCCATTCCCTGTGTCCTGTCACTCCATCCCTTGTAAACAGTCTCTCTCCATCTTTCCTGTGGGCTCCATTCAGGCACTGAAAGGCCCCAGCCAGGTCATCCTGAAGCCTTTTCTTTTTCCAGGCTGAGCAATCCCAGTGTGCCTGAGCAGAGCTTGGAGCTTGGTGAGTGAGTGTGGGAGCTGTGACAACCTCTGCCCCGCACCAGGGCAGCAGTGGAAAGGACCCGTGGGGCGCCAGCCCCGTGATGATATCACAGCAGTGCTCCTCTGGAACTCAGTGCCAGAGCTGCCAGGTGGCAGGGCAGGGACAGGGGCAGAGCTGTGGCACAACTGCATGGGGAGAGCTTCTCCCAAAGCCCTGCAGTCCAAGGACAGGCTGGCACCAGCACCAGGCTGGGAGGGGAGCACTGCCTGCCCTCCCTGCACCCCGGTGCTGCGCTCTGAAAGGGCACTGGCACCTCAACAACCCTTCCCAGCTGCCAGCTATCACAGCTTTTAATGTAAGCAAATTTGCGTGATTGCTGAAGGCAAGTGAATATGAAAATGGAAATATGAAATTTTACATTTCCTTCACAAAGGGCAAGAAAATCCCCCCACTATATTTCCCGGCTGCACAGAGTAGTCAGGAATCCCAGCCTTGGAGTTGGTGGAAATGAGGATGAACTCTGACCCGCTGGGGGCTCTCCCGTCACACACACCCTGACCCCCTCAGCACCTTCCACACCTTGGAAGGCCCGCGGGGAAACTCCTGTGTGTGCTCTACCGCCAAGAGCAAAAGCAGAGTTCCTGTGGAAGCCTCACCTCTGTGGGACATTCCACAAGTTCCAGTTTTGCGATTGGATGGAGACAATATCATGGGTTATGGATGGAAACTTAAGAAGGGCAACTTATAAAATAAAATCTTCTAGGCTTGCGAGACAAAATTTTACAGCAAATGGTAATGTCTCCCTTCTCCCCCTGCTTATTCCTGGCATGATGATGAAATGCAGTAAATAAATACATAAAAATAATGACTCTTCCAGACCTTGCAGCATTCATTTTAATAGATGCTATTTAACTACACACAGAATCACAGATATCTACCTTTCAAACGCTGGTTACAAAGATTGGGAAGGCTGCCAAGAAAATGGCTTTTATTTCCCCCCAATAGATATTAAAAAAGAAACAATTTATATGTTGAAATTGCCTTTATTTTTTAATCCATAAATATTTGTTACTGACAAAAGTGGAAAAATCCTTAAGACTCTAAATTTTACTAAACTGATAATATTTTTGTTTACAGTACATACAGAATGTGCTTTTACAGGTAAGTATAACAACAAGAATAATACAGAGAAAAACAGTCAAATACTGCTCATCTTGAAGCTTGTTTAATGGTTAACCAAGAGTCTGTGCAAAGTTACAGATACAAATGTACTTCCTCTTCAGTACTACTGTATAATAAACATGGAATCCATAAACTGGGCTAAAGCACAAAAATATCCACTTAACCCCTCTTAGGAAATATTGTCCCCCAAACTAAAAATATTACAGTAAGAAGTGTCTTTCTCAGAGCCAAGAAATTCTTGCTACAAAAATGTCTCAGGGGTTTGCAGGCGAGCGGTCGGGAGCGGTGGCGGAGCAGAGGGGCGGGACGGGCGGCTCCTCCCGGCAGGGGTGGGACGGAGAGCTCCGGGATGGGGAGACCCCGGGATGGAGGGCTCCGGGATGGGGAGCTCCGGGATGGGGAGATCCTGGGATAGAGAGCTCCGGGATGGGGAGATCCCGGGATGGAGGACTCCAGGGATGGGGACTTCCCGGGATGGAGGGCTCCAGGGATGGAGAGCTCCAGGGATGGAGAGCTCTGGGGATGGAGAGCTCTGGGATGTGGAGTTCCCGGGATGGAGAGCTCCCGGGATAGGGACTTCCCGGGATGGAGAGCTTCGGGGATGGAGACTTCCCGGGATGGAGAGCTCCAGGGATGGAGAGCTCCAGGGATGGAGAGATCCCGGGATGGAGAGCTCCTGGGATGGAGAGCTCTGGGATGGGGACTTCCCGGAATGGAGAGCTCCCGGGATGGGGAGATCTGGGGATGGAGAGCTCCGGGATGGAGATCCCGGGATGGAGAGCTCCGGGATGTGGAGATCCCGGGATGGAGAGCTCCCAGGATGGAGACTTGCCAGGATGGAGGGCTCCAGGGATGGAGAGATCCTGGGATGGAGAGCTCCAGGATGGAGAGCTCTGGGGATGGAGAGCTCCCGGACATCGTGCGGCCGCGGTGGAGACACGGGAAGCTGGGAGCAGAGATCTCTTTCAGACCGACACCGACACGCTCGGATGGGACTGTCCGACTCTCCCCCGCCCTGGGCTGCCCCTGGGTGGAGTTGGCTTCTCCCAGCTGGGATTTGGGCTCGGGGAGGGCACCTCTCACAGCTGAGAGAGCTGGGAATGATCCCTTCTCCCACCTGCCTACGGACACAGCACAGCAGTGGCTGCTCTCAGAGGAGCACACGGGCTTATTGCTAACAACACTCACTAGGAAAATATTCAAGCCCCTTCCTCACACATTCCCCCGACTTACGCTTCACTCAGCTGAAATACACTTGAACACAAAATCTGGATAAGCTCAAGATATTTCAGCAGAGCCCCTCCTTCCAGGTTAAGCACTAAATCTGAAACAAAACTAAGACAAGCTACTTCTCCATGAACTGAAGATGGCAAATTGATCACAAATAGAACACGTATTTCAAATACAATTAAAGTTACCCTGTTTCATGGTGATTTTGTTCCTGGTGGTGGAAGAAGATGAGGATGTCTTCCCAGCTACCAGGAACTAGCCATCTCTTACAAAAACTTGATGCCAAGCTCCTGCAGATTCCTGGTGGGAATGCTTCTCATAGACATGGGAACAGAAATGCGCATGTGGGAAGCCCAGGTTCCTGGGACTAGCTTTGCAGCCAGCCAGGCTCAGCAGACAGAAACTAAATCTAGACCAGGGAAGGAGGGCTTACTCCCAGACAACTGCTCCTGTTTCTTCCCACCCACCTCCCTCCCCAAGTAACAGATCATCATTTATAAAAGGAACATTAAAACATTGAAAAATATTTCATTTTTTTCCTTAAAACGCGATTGACTGGCATTAGAAGACTTTTTATGACAAAGTTTCTGTTCCATGTGGTGCTGTGTGTGGTTCATTAAAAATAGTTTTGCACTTTTCAAAGAATGATTTGATACAGTTTGGAAGCTGAGATTGGTACAGGGTCAGTCAGAACTTACTGATTGCATTTTACAGAGTGTATGTGTGTATGTATATATTTGTATCTATATACACACACATACACAAAAGAGTTGTATAAAACCCAGTGCAGCTCACCAGGACGTGTTGCTGCTCAGGGAATGCAAATAATTATCAGTTTGTAGGAAATAATATAAACTTTTCTACATCCCCCTTCCCCAGTCCCTGCACATGCACTCTGGGAACTGGACACTCCACAGGTGTGTGTTTCCACCTGTGGGTTGGAGAAAAAGACAGATCAATTCTTCAGAGTATATGAGATTAATCAAGGCAGATTATATTTTACTGTACAGAGGAATGTGGCTGCTTCCTGCTTTTCTCCTGAGTGCAGGATGTTGTGGTGACTCAGACATGAGGAGAACAAAGCAGCAAGGTCACGGTGCAGGTAACAGCATCCCTTAGAGCTGCTGCCTGCCAGGACCCTGGCCAGAGGGAGAGCAGGGGGGATCTGGGCAGGGGCATCCCCCCAGCCCAGCACTCTCGCTCTGGGCAGGCAGTGGGTTGGAACACATCAGACACGATGTGCCAGGACAGTGAGAAACAATATTAATAAAAACACTTTGCTGCTCTACAGTTTCTGTTGTGAGAGGGTCTCAAAGCACTTCACAGACGTCATGGTCTGATCCCTCCGTGGGATTGGAAATGTTCCCATTGTCATCACGTGCTGACCATGGGGAACTGAAGGGCTGGGGACCAGACTGTGGGTCGTGACACTCAGTCCCAGACCAAGTGTTCTTCCAGTGACAAACTCTCAGAACGAGGAATAGGGAAAAAATCACCTAAGAACCCCTGTGTGTGCTGAAATGTCACTGCCCCGCCTACCAACCCATTCCAGCACACGGAGCAAGCCATGGGAACACACGGTGCCCAGGTGGTATCCAGGGCATGGTTCCTTCCCAAAGAAATTTACTGAAAATTTTCTGTGGTGGTGGCAGTGTCCCTGAAGGGATTTGGCCTAAAAAGGCTTCTTGTGGGACACATCTGCTTGAAACACTTGAGTGGGTGGAAAAGACAAGGAAATGAGGCTAAGATTTCTTTGGAGGATTGCTGCCCAGGGAGGACACGCTAGCTGAGGGCCTGTGATGTTTGGTAGCCAGAACAGGAGAAGACACCGAGGTCAAATGGCCCAGGCACAGCTCAGCATCTGCACGGGCTATTTGAATGAAAAATTTCCAAATTTGCATCTGGTCCAGCAACTTCTTGGTTCACAAACGGAACATTTAGACGAAGACTAGAGCTCGAGACATACAGCTATGGACATGGAAAGAGAGGAGTGTTCACCTACCCACGGCCTCACACGGTCACCTCTTCTCCTCCAGCTCTGCCACCACAGCTCCTGGAGACTCGAGGGTGGACTCTGCTCTCCCACAGTGTGCAGATCTCCCTGCTTCAGAGGGGAAGATCCCGGCTTTGCTTGGGCCAAGAGAGAATGGAAGAGCCCCAGAACTTCAGCAGGGGCTGCCTCCCTATTGGCCGTATGAGTTCCTCTTCTCTTCACAAGAGTCACGAATTTTGGCCTGTGGGAAGCTCAGCAAGGGCAATATTTTCACAGGGATTGTCTTCTGGGAGGAAATATCCAGGGACTGAGCTGAGGAGCTTGGAGGTAGTCAGGGGAGAGTAGCGTCCATCAAGGGAGGGGGTCAGGAGATGAGGTGTGAGCCTGTTCTGTCTCATCCCTCCCATGCCATGAACTGCCACCCTGATCCATAGACAGTTCTGGTTGTTGCCCAGAGTGGTTTTGCCCAAAGCTGCAGGATAATGGCCATCTGAACCTGGAGACTTTTATTCCTTCCCAGCTCAGTTTCTGTCAAACAAAGCCCCAGTAACCTCTCACTGATGGAGTCCTTCTCAACACAGTCTCCATCAGACGGGGCAGAACAAGGCTCTGGCAATTGGACCAACAGCTCCAGGAGAGTCTGGGAAAGAGAAAGGCCACCTGGACACCCCACTGAGGCTCACCCCTGAATCCCACTGGGGTAAGGACACGTACTCCTCCTGCCTACCCTGCACCAGAAAAACCTGGTGCTGCACCAAAGGCTCCACGGGACACTCACACTCACGACCTACGATCACTGTTTGCTACAGGACTTGACATGTTGAGCTGGGAGTGTCATTAAGGCCAGGAGGTGGGAGGTATTTGAGGGGAGGGAGAAGGGCAGAGCAAAGTGCAATGAAGCCTAATGAAGAGCCATGTAGGAAAAGCCTCAGTGTGGGAATGTGGGGCATGAAGAGAAGTGCACAGGGATGAGCTCACAGCCTGAAGTCAGTCGTCATCTCTCCCGGAGGAGGGAGCGTGGCTGCCCGCAGCCCTCGGGTGTGTGCGTGTGCTGGGGCCTCGAGGGCACACCTGGGACAGTGTCCAGCACCCACAGGGCCAGCGCTGGGTCTGGCTGGCCTTCAAACCCTCTGGGACCCTTTCCTGGCTGCAGAAGTGTGTTTGGGTGTGAGTTGGTTCTATAGGATTTGGTAGGAACACAAATCAAAGGGGGAAAAAAAAAAAAGCAAAACCAAACCCAAATCCAACAAAAAACCAAAGCAAAGCCCAATCTGTCTAGAAAGCCAAAGATTAAACCCTCACAAATTCTGGACCCACGAGTCTATGTTTTAAAGATTTTACAAATATACAGTATCTAATTAGCATTATATCAGATATACAACATGCCCATTAATTATAATTATGCTGGATATATAATTTATATGCATGAAATGTAACTGTCTTCATGGCTAGGATTGGTACTCAGTGGAGTTGGAATTTGGAAGGTTTTCTTGGGAGGCCATTACAGGGAGAGAAAATCACGGAAAGTTACCGACCTGCTTTTGGTAAAGAGACACCCTCAGCTTTGTGCCTCTGCTAAGGGCTGGAAAAAGATCTGCTACATATGGAGTTCTAGGTTGTAACTGAGAGGAGAAAACGGTCAGAAACAGGAGAACTGGGCCAGTGGAAAATGCTATCAGGAAAAGAAACTTCTGGGGAGAAATCCAGGCTCGGGGACAGGCATGGCAGCCTCGCCTTGCAGGGGTCCGGGTGGGGTCAGGACCTGCCCCAGCACAGGGCAGCAGTGAGGAGCTGAACCAGTTCTGGGGCTTGAGGTTCAGCAGTGGCAAGAAGCTGGAGGAAGAGAAACCCTATTCCTCCTTCCTATTTACACGTTGGAGACACCAAGATACTAGAATGAGTGGA
Source organism: Atrichornis clamosus (assembly GCA_013400975.1). NCBI lineage: Eukaryota > Metazoa > Chordata > Aves > Passeriformes > Menuridae > Atrichornis > Atrichornis clamosus. The sequence continues at coordinate 60,626 of WBMZ01007247.1, forward strand.
GAAAAGGGTCTAACAAGCATTTCAGCATATTTGTGCTTATTGAACACATCAACCCCACTACTTCCTACACTGAGAGAGCAGGCGATTTGTAGGCACTAGTATGTTTTTATCTTATGAGTATATTTAATATAAACTAAACCTTTATTTCTCAGCCAGGCTATTCTTGCCCCTAGATCTGCCAGTCCCGTAGGAAAGTCTGCCCTTGAACTTGCTCCAAGGGCGACAAAGAACAGATGTGTGGGTGCTGAGGGTGTCGAGCAGCCTGGGGTGACCCCCAGCAGCCAGAACTTCCCTATGTGGTACAGAAAGGCCAAACAAGAGGACCAAGAGCAAGGCCCCTCCCTGCCAGGATGTGGGGCTGCCTTTCCTCCTCCCTGTCTCAGGCTGTGGGAGATAGACTGCTTCTACTTGGAGCAACTGAAAAGTCCTAAATTCAAGGAAACAATGAGACAATGCAGGTGAGCCCTTGGAAGGAGCCATTGATTACTATGGCTTTCTTTGACAGAAACTGATGCACATCAGGAAATTTCCTCTGTTATCCCTCACTAGTGTCTGATTGCTTGCTTCGGTTCTTCCTATGTCACTGATGAAGGGGTGGCTTTAAAAACAACGTGGATGGGACTGTCAGAGAAGTCTTTGCAGACACTGAGTTATTAGAGGTTATCTTGGCCTATAAGGCCACTGCAGAACGGGGTGCTGTGGCCACCCCAGTCCTTAAGGAGTATCTACAATGCACTGGGTCGTGTCAAACAGTCACCTCGGTTTTGCTGGCGGTGCGGTAGTGGTGGTGGTGGCCGGGGATGTAATGCAGCTGTTCCACCGTGTTGTGCCGGCGCGAGGCGAACGCCTGGCGCTTGGCCGAGGTGGGGTTCATACCCAAGGTATTGTACAAGTTATTTGAGGCACTGGGATGGGAGTGCATTTTTGACATCCTGTAGCGATCCAAGACCGGTGTAGACACAAAGACATCTGTGTGTGACAGTGCCCTGGACATGGACTGCTCCGGGTACCCCGAGCGCTCCGGGGAGAGCAGGGGGTCCTGGGAGTGCAGGCGCTCTGCCGACAGCAGCTGCTCGTCTGAGAGGATCCGTTCATAGGACATGCTGAACTCCTCGGGCATGATCCTCTCAGGGGACAGCACTCTGTCCTGGGACATGGCCCTGATGGGACGGCGGGGCCTGTCCCGGTGGTTGCTCTGCTGAGACATTTTGATGACGTTTATTGGCAGCGTGCCCCGGGCTGCCAGGTCGGGCAGGTGTCTCCTCCTCATGTAGTATTCGTCAGCCTCTTTGTCAGCTGTGAGAGAGGAAAGGGAGAGGTTAGAGAGGTCAGAGCGCTGTCCCACGGGGTGAAAAGGGGCTGTGCACAGCACACAGCCCTGCAGCAGCCTCCTGGTGGCACCCCAGGGACCATCTGCCACGGGCATGGACACCCCTGTCAGAGAGACAGCCCCGTGTGGGTGGTGTCACCAAGGGCTTACGGCAGAGAGAGCAGTGTGACTTGCATGGGGGCAGGAGTAAGTCCCTGTGCAATGCATCCCCTGGAACATCCTGCACCATGGAACAACAGACTCCCTTTGCTGTCGAGGCCAGACGGTGACACCACAGGATTTACACAAAAAGTGAGTTATGGAGAAATTCTCTGATGTCACCTTCACCAGAAAGAACAGGGCAGGTGAGCCAAGCAGGCCAGGTCCCCATTTGAGGAGACGCACGTCTCACCTCTGGCCTCAGACATGGATGTTCCCTGGAGCCCATGAGTCACCTCATCACATTTTTAATTACTGTATTTGAATATTTCTAAATGTGAGCAAAAAACAGGTTTGGTGGTCAAGAGATGAGACACTGAACCACCTGCCTAGGGTTTCATTTTCCATTTTTTCAGACACCTTGGCTGATATAATAGCATTTATCTCATGGAACATTTCTTGCTCGGTTTGCTGCTCCTGCATCTTAAATGACCTCTTTGTTGCTCTGAAATGCAGCACACGCCCCCCACACGTTCACCCTCCTCTTTTTGGCTTGGAGAGAAATGCTGCAGACTCGGAGAGGATTGTTGGCTACTGCAGCTGGATCGTGATAGATCACTGGAATCCTACAGCAGCTGCAGTGACCTGGCTCAAGCAAGTCGTAATTTGAAGAAGCAACTCCACAATCGTTTCAGATTTTTTAAGAAAGCAGTAACAGAAACACAAAAACTTTCTGGTTAACACATTTGATGTCCATATTCTGTGAGCTGGGGTACCGGGATTACTCACCTGGAAGGAGGCTTAGCAGTCCTTGGGCCTCCAGCCCATGCAGCCTGAGCTGCCCCATGTGCCTGTGGCTGCAGGGCTGTAAAGCCCAGAATGCCCATCCCTCTCCAAAATTGCACTGTTACAAGTGGGAGAGCACAACTCCGGCCTCCGTGGGCCAGGGGATGGAGTCATGTCTAATGCTCCACACTGATCATCCCTGTGAGGCTTTTTCCTCATTTCCCTGTCTGAGATGTTTTCCTGAAGCATCTCCCCTCCTCTCTGGCTCATCAGTGGCTTCAGAACACCTCAGTGAGACCCCCCCCAGACACCCAGCTGGAGCCGTCCTCTCTATGGAGAAGACACCACTGGTGTGCAGGAAGGGGATTCCTCATGCAAAGGTAAAGGAGATTTCTCCACTTTGCAGAGGAAACAAGGCTTCTTGCAAAGGAACCTCAGAGGAACAGCTTGGCCTGGGGCCCACAGGGATGGAATGCACACACAGGGCCCAACAGGCACCTTCCCCACCAGACTCGAGCCAAGCGTTGATGGGCAAACACATCCTCTCCTACACATCCTCGGCCAGCTTCTGGGACCTGACACAAAATTCCTTTGCTTACAAGACAAATATGATGAAGATATGTGATAATGATAGTAAAGAGGAACCCCGTTTATGTTCTCAGGTCCGGTGTTTCAGTCCATGGCAGGTGATGTAAGGTGGGAAAGTATCAGATGGTGGAAGAGGCAAATTTCCCATGCACAGAGATTCTGAGGATGTGTGAGTGATGAAAAGAGCAAAGCTCTGTTGCATGAGGCAATCATGAAGCAGGTGAGGTAGGTGGTCCCTCTTCCTGTAAGTATTCCACAGACCTAGCAGTTAAATATGGATGGAAATTTCCTTTTTCTTCTGACAGAGCCATAAATCTGTAGATTTTATGCAGCTCACTGCCTGACAGTTGAAGAAAACTGGCTTCTGGCTGGTTGTTCCCTGAGCCAGAGCCCATGTGGTGGGTGCTGACAACATCCCAGAGGTTTGCTCACAAGACACCAGTTCCATGTTGGTGCCTGAATGCCATCACCAAACCCTGGAGAGCAGCCTGCGCTGGGCCTTGTGCCTCACTCCTGTCCTCATCCCCTCTCCCACACACCCCCTTCACTACTCCCTGGCCCCTGCTCCTCCTGGTGCTGTGCACAGCCCAGAAGATCCGTCAGGAGTGGGGTTGGTTCCCTGTCTCAGCATCCAGAAGCAGGAGCTGAGAACATCTGTGCCACGGCCTGTTGGCACTGCTGCTGCTGCTGCCACCCCTTCTTCACAGCCCACACAGCCCCAAGGCGTGAGGCTACCCCCTGTCCTGGCACAAGTCCTGCTCCTGGCACGTGCTCTCCAGGGAACACAGTGCAGGAATGAGCCTTTCTTTTTTGCAATCAAAACCTTCTTGGAAGGATGTCTCGTTGCAAATGTCAGACAGCAGCTCTCCTGGCCTCAGGATCTCGTGTCCTTAAAATCACCTTCCAGGAAGCCTGAGAAGGACTGGGGAAATTCCATAAGGCCACAGGAATTGTAGGCATTTTTATTGTATTTTGTGGCCATAGACAGAAATGCCACACTTGGTGTGCACAGGCTCGGGAATGATGCTTGAGGCAGGATGCGGAACAGGAATGAGGCAATTAACACTCTGGCACTTGGCCTCTGCTCTGGATGAGAGGAGTTCCACTGGATTTGCCCAAGTGACTCTAAATAGATGTAATTAAAGCAGAGAACATCCCAAATGGAGATGTGCTTGGATGCTCACACCTGGCTGTGGTAATTGCCAGCAGGAGCTAAACCAGCTTATGTGAGGTTTACAGCTCTGCGTCTGCCAGTGAGGTGGCACAATCAGCTGATTAAAAGTGGTTTGAAGTTGTTCCTTGCTAATTTAGATTTAAAATGCAGCATGCTGTACACTTTAAAACATTTTTTTCCATTAGAAGCATTAAAAATATCTTTTCCTTCCCTCTCCCACCCCTGTGACCCACGTACAGGTCTGCACAGCCTTTTGCTGACCATGACCAAACCTTTCAGGGAACGGATTTCATTGCAAAGGTGCTTCCAAGCTCACACAGACTGTGATGGTGAGGGACACGCAGAGAAGGAGCATTTCCAGGCGTAGAAAAACTTCTCATCTCCATTTTACAGGAATCAGAGCTGAAAGAGCCGTTCCTCACACACAACAAGCTGCTTCCAGCAGGCACCAGACAGGCATTTACCAGGCTGTTGGCTCTGGAGGGTGGTGTCAGCCTGAGCCAGGCGTGGAGAACCAAGCCTGGCAGGACCGTGCTGCCTCACACAGGGGCCTCGTGCCAGGGAGGGGCTCAGCACAGCTCTGAACTGCAGCATTTCTGCACCCAGGGACACCAGTGGAGCAAATCCAGCTCCAGGCCTTGCAGATTGGAGGCTCCAGGTGCCTCTCCCAGTGGGAGAGGGGTGGGAACTGTGGCGGTCTGGTTGCATAGTTGGCTAAAACCAAAACGTCTCCAGGAAGTGAAATCATGGAACCACGCAATGGTTTGGGTTGGAAGGAGTCTCAAAGCTCATCCAGTTCCAACCCCCTGCCGTGGGCAGGGACACCTTCCAGTGGGATTCATCTCATCCTCACCGGAGCAGCACATTCCCTGGGACAGCGGGGCTCTGATAACACCGCCCCTTATCTCGTCACTGATGCTGCTATGAGAACGGACATTCGCAATCTCAACCAAAATAAAACTGCAATCCAATATTTCTCCATCAAGGATCTGCTTAAAAATTCAAAAGTGTGTCCTAAGAGGATTCCAAAAGACCAGAAATTGTGAGCAGACAAAAAGGAATCACTGGTGTATTGATTGACAGAAATGTCTCTCTTTTTAAATCAATCACACACTTCTGGGTCTTCACTTGTGTTTTTCAAACATTTAGAATTGGAATTACTGGAAATCATGATTTCTGCACACTTTCTGAGCTTTTTCATTGGTTTTGGCTGGGTTTTCCTCTGCCCTTTCTTTCCTCCTTTGGCAGACATTGACCAGGGCTGGTCTCACCAAACTTCAGGAATGTTGGAGTGCTTCAACTGCCTCGGCTTTAGGATAAGCTCATTTGCCCTCAGTCAGCTTTTTTTGGTTTGGGTTTTTTTTTTTTCCCATTTGGAGGGAGATCCCCAGATAAGTGCTTTTACACATTACACCTCACCCTGTCTAAGGCAGAAGGGCAGAGCAGAGCTCCTCTGGCACTGGAATTACAGAAACAAAGCACATTTGTGGTGCTGTGGGAGGGGAATGTGGAAAAACCAAGGGTAGTTTTTCCTCCTGTTGCTGTGTGTTAACATGGTGAGAACAGACGCACATGTGTGTGCATGGGAGGCCATCAGAATAATTCCTTTGCTTTTCCTAAAGGTAATTTCCCTGGGTATCTTTCTCTGCCAGTATATTTCCTGTTTGGGGCTGTCTCTCCTGTTTTAATTGGCTTTAACATTTTCAAGCTGCCTCGTCATTTGTGATGATTCTCCAGCCAGTACCAAGTGGTTTAATATGCCTGAAAATGTGATCTTCCTTCCTGAGTGACCTTTCTCACTTAGCTGGGAAGAGCAATTCCCTGGAGCACGGGGCAGGACGGAATTAATCTGGCTGCTCTCGCTCAGCCTCATGTCCCACACCCACCCTCCCACCACTGCTGTGCCCACCTGCCAGGGCTGCCAGGGGCACCCAGCCCCTCGAGGACCCCCCCACCTGGCTGCACGGGTGGGTTTCCCGTTGTCTGTGCCCCGAAGGAAGAGCCGGGGAGATGAAGAGCCGTGGCAGCAGGAGGCTCGCTGCTCACGTGGGACTTGCTCCTGACTGGCTTCCAACCTCTTTCCTGCTGCTCCTAAAGGCTCTGGAGCACCTTCAAGCCCTTGCTTTGGGAGGAGAAGAAGCCACGGTGCTGCTTTGTCAGGCAAAGGCCAGGCCAGGGGGGTGCCCCCCTGCCAGTCCAGGTGAGGAGCTCCCACCCCAATCCAGTCCCATTCCCCAGGGATGCAGCAGGTATCCCCTCCTTGTTGCACGTGGATGAGTCTCCTAAAGTGGGATGTACTTCAGCTCTAGGCATCATAAACTCGGGTTGTCCCCCAGAAGAGAGCTGGGTGGGTCAGCAGAGCACCTCTGGTGTCACTGAGAGCCTGGGCCCTCTCCTCCCCCGGTTAGAGATGCCCTGGGCAGGGCAGTGTCCGACTGCTGTGTGGCCAAGGTGGGCTGAGGGGGCCTGACCCTGCCCTTCTTGACTCTCTCCTTATCTCTGGCAAAGAGATATTAATATTATTTTTTCCTGGGTGAGCTTTGGTTGTTCTATTTAGATATTCTCAGGCAGAAATTGTCTTTCACCCTCTGCCTCTGCTAACTGGAGGAAAATAAATAACCTTTCTCTCCCTGGCAAGCCCAAAGAAACCCAGACAAAAAGCTGGGTTTAAATCTAACATAGATTTAAAAAAATATCTAAGGCTTTTTATTTTACTCAAATAGAAGTATTGTATTTGTTAATGAACTCTTCATAACTATTTTATTTTAATTTTTTTAGCCATGGCAGGGAGTTCGTTGGAAAGAAGTAATTTTAAATAAGAAAAACGAATGCCCAATAAGTCATTTTCAAACTCCAGCTTTTAGATATTGCATTTTTTTTGTGTTGCCTTTAGCTCCTTCATATGGAATAAGAAAATTATATTGCTGGCATTTTGCAAGGGAAGGTTTGGGAACTGGGTGCCTATTTTCCTTTGGCTCTGGAGTAGAGCAGCTGTAAGAAAGTGATTCAGTGATTCTGGAGGTGCTGAGTGTATTCAATCCCAGTGGGAGCAGGGAATGCTTAGCACTTTTAGAGCTGAAGCTCTCTGTTTGGCTACTCAAAAATACAGTGTCGAGCAGTTGGTTTGGCATTTGCCAGGTGCTTTGCAAGAGGATGGGCTGGTGTCTTGCAAAGATCACTGGAGTCTCTCCAGCCCTGCCTAGGATGGGTAAATAGCTGATATTCCCACTGCAGTGAGCAGGGATCCCCCTCTGGGGTTGGTGATGCTGGGTATTTAAGGGCTTGACGGAACCCCACTCCAGTCAGTGGCCAAGGACAAGCCCAGTGTCCTTGGATTCCTGCTGACTGTCAGGTATCCAGGGACTGGGACAGGGACTGCCCAGAGGGGCAGGAAAGGCTCCAGGAACACTGACTGTGCCCAGCACGTTCTTGAGAGCCTTAGATCCTGGCACCTTAACACAAACCCCTGTTTGCCATTTTAAACAAATGCCCAGGAAATCACAGAATCACGCTGTAGAATCCCAGAAGGTCATCCCATCCCACCCCCTGCCATGGGCAGGGACACCTCCCACTATCCCAGGGTGCTCCAAGCCCCGTCCAGCCTGGCCTTGGACACTTCCAGGATGGGGCAGCCACAGGCACCCTGTGCCAGGGTCTCCAGAGATACCTTTTGTGCGCTGAGAAGTCTTGATTTTGCTCACCTCAAAATGGGGACAATTTAAAGCAGTAACATTGCAATGCCATGATTTCAAGGGGTTTCCAATATCAGACAGAATCATCCAAGCTACTCATGGCCATGGAGTGTTCATCACTTCATGGGATGGTGTGAGGGGAAATTCTTCTGGTTGGGATTGTGAGATCCAAGTGTTTCCAAGGAACAGAGCTCATGGCAGAAGCAGAGCTGTGCACATGGAACAGGGAAGAGGGCAGGCTCCAATCCCCAAATTCCTCAGCTGTGCTCTCCAACGCAGCTAAGCACAATTTTAGCACATCAAATGTATTTGCCTTAATGCTAGACAGGTACGTAAGTGCAATGCTGAGGTGCCAAGGAGTCCACTGAGGTTTTTTTGTGCTACATTTCTATTTCATTGTCTCTTCTGAAAAATCTTCCACAGATATTTCTCACGGGCAGTCCAAGGGCTTCCATGCCATTTAATTTTGTGTATCTCAGCTGGCTAAATTGGGAATGCAGGTTTTGTACAGACTAAGTCAGATGTGCTTCTCATCATCTCCTGCCCTCAATGAAGCTGCTGCAGGTGTAAACACCTCAGGTATTTCTCTGAGGCAGTGTGACTCCATGGCCTCATCCAGAAACTGCTCATGGAAACATGCATCCCACAAAGCCAGGGCGAGTCTGGAGAGAGCGTTTCCTGCACTTGTTTCACAATCCCCCTGAAGCTGAGGAGTTTGTCATCAGCAAAGGTGATGAACTGGAGCATTTCAGGGCCTCTGGCAGAACAATGCAATACATGAAACAGCAGGAAAGGAGAGATGCGAAGGGGTGTGAACAGGGCAAACGTGCTGGAATGCCTGAAACACCCCGTGGGTCAGAGCATGGCACAGGTCAGGAGCAGCTCTGGACACACACCCCCCATGGAACACGGAGATCACAGCACTGCCCAAGGCAGGCAGGGCTCCTCCTGAACGATGCTCCCAACCATCTTAGCAGCTTTCTGTTGTCACCTCCCCCTGTGGCTGGTGAGAGCCCTGCCCTGGCTATGCCAAGGTGAGCTCTGAGCAGCCAGCTGGGCTCGGCGTGACTCCAGCAGAGAGAAAAGAAGGATTCTCAGATGACTCCATCAGGAGCAGATCCAAGGTGGAGTAGTGGGAGGCAGCACAGCAAGGAGGTCAGTAAGCAAATAACCACATGTACTCTCACAGTAATGAAATGACTCTCCACACTCCTCCTTGATGGGAAGTGACAGCCAAAGGAATCATTACCGGAGATGCCAACTCGGGAGTGCAGCAGCAGAGGGGGAAGGTTATTGCCTTAACTCTGTGCCCACTGCGGCTCGAAAACAAATGAGATACAGAGGAAAGGAAACGAGCTGACACCTACTTAGCCTCTTCAAGGAAGAGTATTTACTCGGGTTTGTCTTGACAGCAGACTCGTAGGATGGTGGCAGGTGGGAGAGGTTCTGGAAGGACCGGGAGAAGGACAGGTCGTAGGGCTCGGTGGCAGAAGTGAGGATGTTGTTCATTCGTGGCTTGTCTGCAAAACAACAACAGAGAAAGGCAGGTCTCCAGTGTGCACCAAATTAATGGAGGGAGGCAAGTCATTCCCACAAACCCCAGCAGGGAGGAAAGCTGTCTCCGAGCCAGCCTCGGTGACAGGCTCTTGGACATGATTCCAAGTGGCACCAGCAGATCAGTGAGAAATGGATCCTGTGGTGTTGTTTCCTTGTCCACAGCGATTGCAGAGAGGAGCAAACTGCTGCCTCACAGTCACCTCCTCCCAGGGGGATGGGGGCTGGACTGGCAGTCACCCACTGGCCGTGGAGGGCTGTGTCAGGTGCTGTGCACGAGCTCAGGCAGCATCACTCACCCTCACCCCCACACGGTGCCCTCCCCACCCGCAGGGACACAGAAACCACAGAAACCAGTCTGTGGGGTTGTCTGAACTGGGGCTCACAGTCCAGCTCCCTCTCCCTGTGCCGGATTTCTCGTTAGTGCTCTGAACCCGGAGGCTCCTGGGCATTGCTGGGCCATGGCGCAGGGGCTGGGGGGCTCTGGAAATGTCCACACCTCCCCTGCACTCACAGAGTGTGAAGTGGGGCTGTGGGGGCACCTCTGGGTGCGCTCAGAGGACAAGACAAGGTGTTGGGGAGGCTCCTGAGGCAGGAGAGGAGGTGCTGTCCCTGAGGGGTGGAGGATGCCCCTCTCCTGCTGTCCACTTTGTTGGTCACTGAGGGAGTCCCCAGGCAGTGTCTAAACCCCCTGTCAGGATTCTCATGCTGAGGGTTCTATCAATAAAGATTAGCACTGAGCCTAGATGCTAAAATTTCAGTCCAGACTATCTGCAGAGTTTACAGACCCTGTTCCTTTGCTGCAAGCTGGAAGAGGGTCTTTCATCAGCCCAGCCAAAGGACAGAGACATGTTGAACTGCATCTATAACTCCCAGGTGTTCAGTTATAAAATAGGCAGATATGAAAGTATTTAGCTAAGCAAGAACTTCAATTATTGGAGCAAAGCTAGAACAGACATCAGTGGGCTCTGCTGGGATTCAGTAGCTGAGGCAAAGGACCAAGAAGGTGCCCACTTCAAGTCTGGTCTGAAAATGAAATCAGAGGGGTAAATTCTCTGCAAGAGCAGCAGAATGTCCAAGTCCTGGGTTCACACATTCCTGCTGTACAACCCTAAACTGTCCCCATGAAGGGCAGTGCAGTAATGAGACCTGCCTCAACCCCTCTTACCTCCTCTGAACCACGGGCTGGGTGAGAGGAAAGCAGAGATTCTGCCCAAAAGTAACAGAGCAGCAGGGGAATTTCACCTTGGAAAATGTGTTGGCTTTGTGCAGTGTCCATACATTTGCTAACTTCTCCCATTTCCCAGAAAAAACTCAAAACAAAATCCGCCCAAGCAGAGTGCAGATATTTCACAGACACTTTTCTGGACCTGAGTCATAAGTGAAACTCCTTCCTTCAAAAGATACTTGCAGGAGTCAGGCCATCTCCTCCCCTGCTGCCTTTCTCCTGTGTGAAGTTCTGTTTGTCAGACAGGAGAACATTCTCCTGCTCTCTGAGTTTCTCATTTCACTGCGTCCTTGGTGCTCCTGCTGCCTAGAACTGAACCCAGCAGCTCCCCTGTGTGTCTGAGCATGCGGATCCAGAGCTGCTTCCACAGCTTTTCTGCCACTGTGGCCTCCCCTGGATATTTCAAACCTCCTGACACACGCCCTCTGCACCGCACACGGTGTCAAGGACAATTCTGACTTCCAGCACAGACCTGACCATGGTTTCCCAGAGCCAGTGTGGTCAGAGCCCTCCTCAGCTCTCACAGGGCCAGGGCTCAATCCAGAGGCACCTGAGCCATTTGGGTTGTGCCAGGGAATCTCAAACATCCACAGAGGCCTGAAAGGAGTGACGTGGGACCTACCAGAGGTCTGATGTCCCCTGTGTTTCAACTCCTGAATTGCAACTACCCTGTCACCAAACCCAGCCCTTGCTCTTCCCCTGTCATCACTGATTCCCTCCACTCTGCTGCTCCATGAGTTTCCTCCCAATGGAGCTTCCTGCAGAACTAACCACAACAGTGCTCTTTTTCCCAGCTGTGCCCAGGGCATGACTGTGAGGGGAGGAACAGCTTCCCCTCCTCCCCAGCACCAGTCTGGCACCAGTATGGGATCCCTATCCTGTGGGATCCCCATCCCATGGGGTCCCCATCCAGTGGGATCCCCATCCAGTGGGATCCCCAACGCTGCCAGCTCAGCTCTGTCAGGAACAAGGACTTCCCATGTTTCTGCAAGCACCCACATGCTCACTCTGGGCTCAGCAGCTGCCAACCAGCCCAAGCCACCCATCAAAAAGGAACAGCCCAGCTCTTGGCCACGGCATCATCTGTCTCCCAGTTCTGGGAAGTTGGGAGGCACTTTCCTGTAGAATTTAGCACAGGTGAAAAATTCCTAGCAATGCAATAACCAGCTTGCTTCATAAACTCTTCCTTCCTATTGCTTATGTACAGCTCTGCACTCCTGGAACAGAGTTCTGTCTGGCTAAAAGAACACAGGCCCAAGTGAGCAGAGAGCTGGAGCGTCATCTCCCTGAGAACATCATTTTCTTGCTGATGCCTTCAATCCATGTCTAATAGACTGACTGCAGGATTAGGGAGTGCATGGTATTCATCAGGGTGCTGGAAACAATTGATTAGATATTATCCAGTAAACAGAGACTGTATCAGCATTGAAACTGTGTCCCTACTCCTACTCGTGCTTGTGTGGCAAGGACCCTGGGGTAACATCTCTTTGCAAATTTCTCAGCCAGAACCTGTTTCTAATCTCCATTTTCATGGAGGTTTGGACATGCTGCAATAAGCCCAGTCATATGTATGGAACTTGTGCTCAGTGCCAAAGCAGGAGCATTAATTGACTGCTTGCATGAGGTGTGTGAAATTAAGTGCCACACATTTATCTGATGGGCCTGTGCAGAATCAGTTCATCTTCTTACTGCTTTTTCCATCCAGTCAGTCAGCAACAGACCATAATGATTTTGGCAAATGAGAAGTCACCTTGAAATCCACTACCCATCATTCAGCAAAATAAGGGATAAACCGAAATGACCAAAGCTAATTTCAGATGTCTTTTGCATAATGTAGTTTGAGGGGGAGATCAGAGGACTGAGGCACTCTAGTAAGGAGAAATATCTTGTGCAATTTATATTCTGAGACCAGTTCAGCACAAGTTTCTCAGCAGTTTTTTACTCCTGCAATATATTTGAGTCATGCTTTTCTCTGGTCTCTCTCCTTTTTGCTTGTGGTGTTTGTGGGCTCCTATGGAAGATGCAGGTCATAATCAGTTATCAGGATATAAATAAAAGGATATCCCACTCCCTGCAAGGCAGCTGAGACTGTTCACTGCTGTGTTCCCCAGCATTCCCACTCATTCCAGTCCAGCTCTGCATTCTGGGCAACTGGAGATGCCCACTGGAAATGAGCTGTGTCACCTGGTTACTGGGATTACCTTTGAAAGTCAGTTTTAGTCCCCGTTTTCCTCTCCACCACCCTGCAGGCACTCTCTGCGCCCCTGACACCCCATCCTTTCTGGACACAGGACTTTGCAGAGGGACACAGGGGAGACGGAGTTCACCCAGCACACAGAACACACCCCAGCCACGGAGCCTCACCCAGCACTGCCACGGGTTCCACGGGTTCCCTTGGGTTCCAAACTCTCTTTGCTACAGCCCTGAAACAACCACACCTTGGTACAGCCAAGGCAACACTTTAAAATTCTGCCGATGTCTCTGATTAACCCAGCAGGAGAGGGCTCAGCTCTGCAGCATTTCCTCATCCTCCAAGCGTCGGTGGTTGCACAGTGCTCTGAGCAGTGATGTTCCACCCCTGGCAGGGCTGGGACAGGGCACAGCCCAGCCCAAAAGTCACCAGGCTGCACAATATCGACACAATGAGCTCAGGAGGGAGCAGGGAACCCTGTGGAGCTCTTATCTCTGCTCCTGGACACCTACCAAGCAAGCACCAAGGTGCTTTTCTTCTGCTTCCCGAGCCAGAGTTGCCAGGCCAGTCCAAACCCTGCTGTGTTTCTGTGGAAGTCAGAGCACCCCTGGGCCAGGCTCGCGGGGGCTCCTGCTCCATTCACTCGTGCAGAGAGGCTGAGGAAGGGGCTGCCCTGGAGGAGGCCTGGGAGCACTGCCCATGATTCTGCTGCACCCCGATCCAAACAGGATAAATCAGGATAATGGCCTGGGTTGGCGTGGCACCCACGTGGCCGTGGGTCCTGCAGCCCCTCTGTGCTGGGGCACTGTGCTGACCGGCGGCCACACGGGCTCACTCCTCTGCTGGACTCGTGCACTCGGCTGCTTTGTCATCCAAGAGGGAAAGAAAGTCCCTCTGAGCTGAGGGGGAGCCTTGGTTCTCTGCCCAGGGTTTGCACACTTCCTGCAAGCTCGGAGCTCAGAAGTTTCAGCATTCCTAGAGCTGGAGGCTTGTGGAGATCAGACCTGAAGTCTTGTCGTGCCTTGCTCTGCCCCTGTTCTTGGCAGACAGATTCAAAGTGTGTTTACATGAGGTACAAAACCTTTCATGTTCAAGGACAGGAGCAGATGATACCCAAGACCAAAAAAAAAAAGCGAATTGATGGCAAAGTTTTAAACAAAGCTCAAGTGGCAAAAGGGATGTGCTGCGTATTTGCATTTGAGTCTGCACATATGTTGTGCGAATTTTGCAAGACATTTCAACAGATGCCTTTTAAAACATTCACCCAGAGAAAGCAAACAATGTCACCTAGGAGAAGCTGCTACAACCCAGCCTTCTGCTGCTCAGCTTCAGCTCAGCAGAGCCTCAGCCCCTCTGTCAGAGCACTCCTGCTCCCCCAGCACTGCCTTCTGCTCAGCCCTGTGAAGGCTCAGATGCAAAAGCTTCTTGGATGCTGACGCAGGTTCTCACAAAGGGCCACATTCCTCAGGAAGATCTGGTGGCACTGATGACGCTCTGCAGCCTTCTGTGCCAGGACTCTGGCCTCCCAGGCCATCCTGAAGTGACACACTGTCAGAGCAGGCGAAGAACTCATGTTCACAGACCCAAATTAATATTTGTAACATGTATCTTCAGTGTTTGTGTTTTCCCACTTTTTTTTTTTTTAATGTTACAAACACTGTTATTAATAGTCTTTTGCATTTCTCATGACTAATCTCCAAGAGGTTTCCACATTTCCAGGTCAGATCCTCTGTGGTGTAAATCAGCAGTTCTCCAGTGAGTAGCTGCCCTCATTTATCTGAGATGGAGATGTAGGATTTTCAATTCAGACAGTGATAAAAAACCTCTGTCTATCAGGATGGTTCTAGGATTGGATCTTTCAGGGCTCCCGGCTGGGAACTGAGCAGCAGCCTGAAGTAGGAAGGTGCAAAGGGAAGAGAAGCACCAGCACACTGCAGGGTGATGCCCTTGAATATAACAAAATATACACCCAGCATGACAATATCCCTGAATCCTCTCACCCAGGGGGGATTAACACGGAAAGGCTCCTGAGCACACAGAGTGCTTGACTGAACATTGCACAGTCCCACCCAAGCACAGGGGGAGAGGAGCAGTGCTGCCAATTAAAGTGACAGGAAGAACTACAGAAGTTAGAATTGCACGTAGCAATCAGAGCAAGGGGTGTTTTCATTCTCCTTTTCATGGGGATGGAGAACACAACACGTGGCTCTGGCACCAGAGCTGCCAGCATGGAGACTGTGCAGAACGGGGACTGGGACTCGTTCTGGCTGAGGTGGAGACCATTGCAAACTGGTGCCTCCTGCCACCTCCGTGAGCGCCTCGTGCCCAAAGCTCGTCACTGCAGGAGAGGGAGTCACAGAACCAGGGAATGGTTTGGGTTGGAGGGACCACAAAGACCACTCAGTCCCACCCCTGCCAGGGGCAGGGACACCTTCCACTATCCCAGGCTGCTCCAAGCCCGTCCATCCTGGCCTTGGGCACTCGCAGGGATGGGGCACACAGAACTTGTGGCCTAGTTGGAACTGGATGACTTTAGGGTCCCTTCCAACGCACACCTTCTGGGTTTCTGTGACTCTGTGACCAAGGGAAGGGCAGCACACACCTCACCAGGGGTGAGTCCAGCTTCACTCAGCCCAGCCACAGTCCCAGCGCACCAACACTCCCCAGCACAGAGGGACGTGGTCAGCAAACTCTCAGGGCACCACAGGCAGAGGTGGCCCTGATCCTCCAGTGACTTGGCTCCAGTGTGCTCTGACTCCAGCACTGGCGCTGAACTGCACCACAACAACCTGTGCATTTTGCTCTGCAAAGCTGGAGAGCAAAGCACGGAGTCCCCAGGGGCAGCCTGGAGGCACCAGGAGCTGCGGGGTCACAGCAGCAGGGCCCTGTCCCCGTCCCTGCCCCTGCACTGCAGCCCTGCTGCCTGGAGAGGGGCAGCCCATCACGGGTGTGGCTGTGCTGGAGGTTGTATGCTACACGTCTGATTAGCTTCTCATTCTCGCCCATACATTTCTACTGGGGATAAATCTAATTTAAACACTCCTTAATTGTTAGGATTTTGTAAACAGTGTCTTAAACACAATAGACACAAAACTCTCAACAAATTGCTGGAGGAGATGTGACAGAATAGGGAATCATTTTCATATCTTCTGGGATTGCCCCAAATTGAAGCTTCTGGTCTGATGTTAGAAAATTGATGCAAGAATTTTTTCAGCAATATATCCCCCAAAGCCCTATTAGTGTGTGGGAAGGAAAATGCCCTGGATTTTTGAAATGAAGAAAAGAGAAAGAAGGAGAAAAAGATGGAAGGAAAAGAAAGAAAAGAAAGAAAATAGAGAGGAGAAAGAAAAAGGAAATAGAGAGGAAAGAAAGAAAGAAAGAAAGAAAGAAAGAAAGAAAGAAAGAAAAAGAAAGAAAGAAAGGAAAGAAAGAAAGAAAGAAAGAAAGAAAAAGAAAGAAAAAGAAAAAACAAAAAGAAGGAAAGAAAGAACGAAAAGAAAGGAAAAGAGAAAAAGAGGAAATAAAGAGAAAGAATGAAGAAAGAAAAAAGGGAAAGAAAGAGCTAAAGAAAGAAAAGAGGAAAAAGAGGAAATAAAGATGAGACAAAAAGTGAAAAAGAGAGAAAGAAAGAAAGAAAGAAATAGAAAAAAGACATACACATACATGCCTATATATATAGGAATCTGACAAAAGTTCACACAAGTACAGCTATAAAATGAAATTTGCCTCCATTAGAGCAATCCCAGGCATCATCTAAGGGAAAACACTTGGCCAAGTTAAAAACTTGAAGTAATTGGCTGCTCATGGTGGTTTACCAAGTATTTTTTGAGATGATTGTCAAATGCAATTAACTGACATAAAAATTGTGATATGAACTTCCTTCTAACTATATTATTTGGAAATGTGCTTGGTATTTATATAGAGGCAAAAAAAATGTTTATTAGAAACTCTTTAGGTTAGGATAATTATATATGCACTAAATATAATGAGATGAAACTTCAGTAGCAGTAAAAAATAAAGCAATAATCTTTACAGAAACTGAGCCCAGGCAATCAACATGTATTTCTGTTACAGCTAATGCCACACTGCCTCAGTTCTCTTTTGTGCCCCTAGCTTGGTTTTCTCCTTCATATTTTAATGTTTTTATAGGAAAATCATTTTATGGGCTTATTTTGTATGAAGGCTGAATAGCTAAGCAAGATAAATTAATGTATCAAAAGATTTAGCTGCATTTCATATGTAAAACTTCACTGTGCTTAGAGCCTAATACTTGCTCCCTCCCACTCACATTTTACATACAAATCACTACATTTCCTAAAACTGCTGTAGAGTTCTTCATTTGCAGCTAAAATCTGCAGCTGATGTAGAAATAAAGTCTAGAGCTAAGGAAACCCACATGAAAATTCTGATTTAAGTAGAATTGGGGTCTCAAGTCTGTCACTGAAAGCAGAATTTGGACTGAGGTTTCTAAAGGACTGTAGATACCTCTGTAATGGGATATTTGGTGTCCTGGGAGTGAATTAGGGGCAAGAATAATCTGGCAGCAGAAAAAAATCAAGGGATTTCTTGAAGATGTGGGGTGCTCAAAGTCGCAGTGTTTAATTCAGGGCCTCAACCACAGCAGAACTGAAATCCTGGTATTGCAGACCCTGGGTTGGGAGAGTCACGGAAGTGCAGGGTCCCAGAAGGGGTTGGGTGGGAAGGGACCTCAGAGCCCATCCAGTGCCACCCCTGCCACGGGCAGGGACACCTCCCACTGCCCCAGGGTGCTCCAAGCCCCGTCCAACCTGGCCTTGGACACTTCCTCGGACTCACTTGCCCGTGGTCATTTCTCAGGATCACCTTTGGGAATTGCCTTCCCCAACACATCCCGTTTTCCAGCACGTGTTCCAGCCTTCTGTGCCAGCCAGGCGGGGCGGAAAGCGAGAGTTCCCCTCACCCTGTGCTGACAGGGCTGGGAACACCACTAACGAGGTGAGGAAAGCCTGACAGAACAGATTAAATTAATGGGAGCCCGCTGTTAAATAGCAATTATTCCTTCCTGCATCAGAAGAGTTCAGAGTAATCACAGCGCTGTGCTGGGCACACCCTTTGCACTGAGAAGTTGTGCCCCCACAGTGGCACCCCCTGCCAGGTTAAACCAGAGCCCCTGGGGGTTTAACCCTGGGAACCTGCAGCTGAGGCGGAACAGCTCAAGACCTGAGGTCAAAGCTGCTTCTTCTTTGTTTTCCTCATTCCTTCTGAGCATAGGTTGTTCTTATCGCCTGTTACTTGGGGTTTTTTTTTTGTGGCAACTGAAGGGAGCAGGACATGAGGAGCTGGATAGCATCAGCCCATGGAAACAGATGTTGATCATCCTCTGCCTTCCTCAGCTGAACAAAGCCAATGTCCCTGCTAGGGATGCAGACGGGTGTTCCCAGAACGTTGTTTGGAGGAACAGCTGCCCCACTGCACATCTGGATCGCTCCTGGACGCTGAGATCCTGCTGTGATTCCCAAAACAGTGCAATGGCTGCCCCACTGCACATCTGGATCGCTCCTGGACGCTGAGATCCTGCTGTGATTCCCAAAACAGTGCAATGGCTGCCCCACTGCACATCTGGATCGCTCCTGGACGCTGAGATCCTGCTGTGATTCCCAAAACAGTGCAATGGCTGCCCCACTGCACATCTGGATCGCTCCTGGACGCTGAGATCCTGCTGTGATTCCCAAGACCTTTGGGAAAACACATGGGTTGATGCATTTGGTTCTGCTTTTACAAAGACCCAGCCAGTATAGGAAGAGGAAAGGGAACTTGGCTTTCCTTCCTTCTCCATGAGGAGCTCTCCTGCAGAGCCCTGGTCTCCATGTCTGCCACAGCTGGATGTGGGAATCCTCTGCTACTCAGTCCCAGGATGGTGAGAGTTTGGAGACCCAGGGAATTACAGGTGAAGGTAAAAGACCTGTGAAGTTCCTGTGCCAGTGGGAGAAGGGAGAGACATCACCAGCCCACAGCAGCTGAACTCTCATCCTGACAGGAATTCCAGGTCTCAACAGCCCATGGAGTGCATCCCTGCTGGGTGAGCAGTCCCTGGGGAGCTGCTCCAGGCAGGGAGGGATCTGTGGCTGCTCAGGCCAAGGGGCTGTTTGGTTGGTGGCCTGTCACCTACGAGCACTGCCCTGCTGGCTCTAGGCTGGCGTCCTGGGAACCTTCAGCTCCTTGTTTTCCTGCAGTTAAGAGTGAACTGGGCCCAGGCCATGTGCAAGGCAGGGCATGCCTTGACCCCCACTCCAGCTTTGTCCCTTCTGCTCCGCTCAGAGGGTGACAGGGACAGGCAAAGGGACCAGCTGGTGAACAGGGTGCTCGGAAGGACAGCTCCTGTCCACCTCCAAATCTGCATCACCACACAGGAAATGTACCCCGTGTTAGCCACGAAGGGAACTAAATTAAACCTGAGGCATTGCTGGACTTGTCACAATTGCAGCAGTAACTCTGAATCCTGCAAGCTCTTTTGATGTCGTACTTGAAAGGTCCAAATATGTTCAGACTCACCAAGCAATGGCTCACCAGCAGCAGCACACAAGAATACAAGGAACAAAAGCACCCATGACCATATGGATAACTCAGGAAAAAAAATGTACCTCTGAATCACACACTTATTTGCAGCAGCTCATCCAAGTCACTTGGTACAACCCAGTTATTAAGACACAGGAAACACAAGGAATCCAAGATCATGAGTGTATCTGCCTTGATTTTTTGTCTCTCAAGTACATAAAAGAGCAAAGCATCTGCCAGGGCCACAGGGAAGTTTAATTGTTTTAGCACGTGTTCCTTTGGGTTATTGAATGCAACAGGAACCTGAGGATGGAGCTGCATTACAGCTCCTGGGCACACACAGGTCAAGGAGACTCTCAAGGAGACTCCCCTGGCTCTGCTGGGGCAGCTCAGAACACAGCATGTGCTGGGTTTAAGAACACGTAGCAAGACCAAAGAGAAGACAATACCATTGCAACCCTATTTCTCTTTTTTTTTTCTTTTTTTTTTCCTCAGGAAGATAAAAAAGTAAACAGAATAAGGAGTCTGAGGAACGTTGCAGGCTGTCAGTTCAGGTTCAATTACTACTCCCGTGGCACTGATCAATTTAAAGCTGACACCGTTTCTCCTGTTGTTTTTGGAAGACAGAAAATGAAACCCTAACAGCACAGTCTCACCACTGGAAGTAACTTGCAGGCTGAAGAGCTGCCTGACCCACCCTCTGGGAAGGAGAAACTCCAGAGGTTTTAGGTGATCTTTCCAAGGCCAGTCATTCTCCCACCCTCTCTGGCAGCATGGAGATTTCTAACACGAACACAGCAATAAATCAGCTCCTGAGCAGTTATCAGGATGGCGTTTCAGAATTCAAAACAAATGCCAGAACGGAAAGAGTAACACATACAGAGATTCAGCGCTGCCAGAAGTGTTTAAGATGAGATTTACTCACTGCTAACAGCAGAAGGAAGGTTCCAGCTGCAAATTCTGGAGGAATGGATCACATTCCAAAGGTAAAGGATGCAGGGAAGAACATGGGCAAGACGAAGACAAGGAAGCAGCAGAAGAGGGAAGGAAGCAGAGAGGACGTGAGGGATCAATCAGAGGTTTTGATTGCACAGGGGCTGGGGAACAACCACTGGTTTGGGTGGCAGGGACTGGCCTGGGTTTGCAGGGAGCCAGGAGCTGCCGGGGTTTGACGGGTCTGTGGTGGCTCTGAGGGAGGGGGGACACAGCTCCACTGCTGCTCCGGGGACAGGGAAACCTAAAGGAGCAGACAGAAGGGCTGGGGGACAGGGCTGAGCAGAGAGGGGCAGGTTCTGGCCGTGGAGGAAGCAAAGAACCATCCCCAGGCTGGGATGAGATGGAGGAAACAAAGTGGGAAACAAAGGAGAATCTTTGAATTAGACATAAGGTTGATCAGTACAATCAGAAAAGACTGGGCCATATTCACTGTGCACACTATTTAAAAATATGGTCCTATGTTTAATGTTAATGGAAACCATCAGCCATGCAGCATTGCCATAGGAATATTTCTATTAACATTAAACATACTTTGGTACCAGTAAATGTTACTGGCTGGCAGAGGAAAGTTACAACGTGTGTAATTTTGCTCTTTGTTTTCTCTTACCATGTGTAGGTGTCTGGGTGGCACTGTTTAGTATCAGGTGATTATAATTTTGTTCTTGGTCATCTGAAATTCACAGAAAAAAAAAATCCCTTTAAGAACCAGCTTAGCATACCCACTGATCTGCAGATGATAATTACAGCTCACAGTATCACAGGAAATCTCAGCATGATTAAAGAAAGGAGAAGAAAATGCTTAAGAAAGCAGAAGATTCTGTTATGCAGTTCACTTAAAATTCCAGATGCAAGGAGAACATGATAATGGGAATCTGCTCCCCTTCTGCTGAGCCTGCAAATGAGGGTTATCTGCAAAGGTAAGAGACAAGTCCAGACAGGAGCAAACGCAGCTGCTGTACCCACATGGGTGGTGAGTTCCCGAGGCTGCTGGAACCTCACAGCCCTGATTGCACTGCTCCAGCTCCATCCAGCTTTGGAGCCCTGGAGGTTTCCAGGGTGGGAGCCCCAACCACCCACGGCCAGACTGCCCCACTGTGACCACAACCACAAATCACTACATTTCCATGATTTCCATCACAACCATGTCCGGTGTGGGTGCAGAGAGGAATCAAATGAGTGGCCTTGTGGAGTTAAACAGCTGCACATGGAGTGGGGATCCCTGCCCTGGAAGTGGGAATCCATGAGGCTGATGCACTCAGTGCTGAAAAGGAGGGGAACAATCCCTGGCTAAGTGACTGCTGGAGCTGGGGCTGGTAGCTGCCCTTTGGGGTGCAAAACAACTGTGTCTCCTTCTCACTGCAATAAAATCATTAAATTGACTCCTGATAAACTTCCAGGACCTTTAGTTTCCACACACAGCTCCAGTAAGGAATGAGCTCTTTGTGCAGATCTCTACAACATGGGTGGAACTGTAGCAGTGTAGGCTGAGAGGAGATTTCCAGAAGTCTTTCATGCCATGCTCTCCTGGTGCAGGGGGCTACTCTGGCGTCGACTCTGCTCTTCACAGCCCTATCATGGATATTTCACTTTCTCCCAAGAAGATTTGGTTCCCTGGGTCTTACTGCTTTTCAGACCAGTTCCTTCTTTCCTGTCTTCCAGGGACATGGAGAAAATCCCCCTAATTTGTGCCATTTCAGCTCTTTAGGACAACACTGCTACTCTGTGCTCCCTTACCTTTATTCTTCATGCTAATGCCATTTCTTCTATTTTTCCCTATAAAACTTGCTTTGCCTTGGATTGCTGTCATTCCAGATCCTTCTCAAGTCTGGGACATGTTTCTGGGAGGGCCCTAACCAGGACAGAGTGGAATGCCTGGATTGTTCCAACTCAACTTCTCTTCTTCACACAGACTTGTTATATTTTACTTTTCCTGGTTCATGTAAAATTTGTGATCCTTTAT
The DNA here is from genome assembly GCA_013400975.1 of Atrichornis clamosus. NCBI lineage: Eukaryota > Metazoa > Chordata > Aves > Passeriformes > Menuridae > Atrichornis > Atrichornis clamosus. The sequence continues at coordinate 82,797 of WBMZ01007247.1, forward strand.
GATTCCTTATTGCTTTTCCAAGGAAATGTCCAATTGTTCTTCAACGTATACAAGGCTTCTTAGTATTTCTGCTTCAGCCCAAGGCATCTCATTTTTCTCCATTTAATCAATTTATTTTCAGGCTATTTATCCAATTTGTCAAGAGCATTTTAAATTCTAATCCTGTTCTCTAATAGACTTATGGTCATCCAAGCTTCATATCACCTGCAAATTTAATAAGCAAATTCCTTTTCCACCATTAACAAAGAGACTAAAACCAGAACCACATCAGCCCATCTCTCCACTGGTATTTGGTTCCCTCTGTGGTCAGTCAGCCCTCATGGCCTCTACCCCAGAGGGGTTCATTAACAACCTGCTTCTCAAATTAATCTCACATTACTTTCCTAGAAACTGCTGGAAATCTTGCTGAAGTCATGATCCTTCATATAAATTATTCCTCCCTGGCCATAAAACACAGCAAAAAAACCTAAAAATAAGGTTAAGTTGACATGATTTGTTTCTCAGAAGTCCGTGCTGGCTTGCTCGTTTATCTCCCTGGAAACTCCTCTCCCTCACAGCACCGGGAGTGTCTGTGATCAACCAGGATCAAAACCAGGGCTCGTTTATTCAGGTGACAACAGACTGGGCATCTCAACACGCTGAGTTCTCCACCCAGAACCCAGGCACTCCTTATGCACACACACAGCTGGAAACACAGAAGGATTTTAGCCTGGCTGCCAGCACGAGATGAGCAAACCCTGAGGGGAGCCCAGGTCCACAGGGACACCTCAAGTGCCCTGGAATAAGTCTACAGGATTCCTAAGTTTGAGTTTTCCTTTGGATCCTCCAGTGTTGGCAGCTTTTAGCGAGGAAGAATCCCGTAGGAACCACCTTCGTGACTCTGCTTCAGTTTGTGTCCCCCCATTTAGTCAAATTTCACTTTAATATGAAAACTGGACCAGAGGATGGGTGGGACAAAAACCTGGATATTTCTGGAATCCCTGTAACTGTCTGAAGGGATTTCAGAGAAATGGAATGAGATGGGTTAATTTTCATCTAGTTTCCAGCAATCATGATAAGGATTGCTGTTCATTAGTATCTACATTGTTTTAACTGTTTGTGGAGTTCAAACAGACCTTTTCAGTAATGAAATTTTAAAAGACTGTATGTGATGGTAAGTCTGAGACACGTCTTCAGAAATAACTGCAGTAATTTCAGTCTTTGTTACCAAAACCACAATATAATTCATCTGGATTCAATTCCTATTAAATTTTTTTTTTTGTGAGACTAAGAAAACAATTTATTACTAGAAAACTCTTCCATGTGTAGCTATTTCTAGGTCACGAGGCTTGTCAATCATCAAATTCACCTTTCTCTTAGGTCATCTAAATATTCTGTGCCTCTGGAAAACTGGGGAGGTAAGGTCTGGGCCGGGATGTGCAGAATTCATCAGTTTTGATCCATGGCATTGTCAAGCAGGAGCGTGTTTGGAATCTCACTGTCAGAAAGAGGTTTAGTCCTTACGGCTGGCAATGGGCTGCTGGGGCTCTGGGTGTCCCCTCTGTGCAGAATTTGGGGATTTTGGTTGCAAAAGCAGCTGGTTTGTACAATGCAGGTCAGGGATGTGTGTGCCCTGGGAATGACTGTTTCCCTCTTATGGTTGGTTTTCTGTTGCCAAGTCCAAAAATTCCCCAAATCCCTGAGGCTGGGGGCACCGCTGGAGATGTCCCAGTCCACCCCCTGCCCAAAGCAGGGTCAGCTGCAGTGGGTTATCCAGGACCATTTTCATTAGGGTTTGGAAAACCTCCAAGGATAACCTGGAGCAAAGGAGGCTCAGGGGGGCCCTTCTGGCTCTGCACAAGTCCCTGACAGGCGGGGGCAGCCAGGGGGGATTTGGGATCTGCTCCCAGGGAACAGGGACCGGTGGAGAGGGAACGGCCTCAGCTGTGCCAGGGGAGGTCAGATTGGACACCAGGAGGAATTTCTGCCTGGAAAGGGTGGTCAGGCCTTGGCAGGGGCTGCCCAGGGAGGTTTGGAGTCCCCATCCCTGGAAGTGTTCAAAAAAGCATGTGGATGTGGCACTTGAGGGCACAGTTCAGTGGTGCCCACGGTGGTGGGGTTGGGTTGGTGGTTGGACTTGGGGATCTGAACGGTCTTTTCCAACCTGACCAGTTCTGGCTATGACTCCACGGACTCTGAGGATGGAGACTCCATATCCTCTCTCCAAATGCTTTTCCAGTGCTCAAGCACCCTCACAGTGAGGGAATTTTTTCTTATGTTTAAGTGGAATTCTGTGTGCTACAGTCTGCGCTCATTGCCTCTTGCCCTGGCACTGGGCACTGCTGGGAAGGGACTGGCTCCACCTTCATTACCCACCCATCCGTTAATTGCCTGAATTGGCGACATCCCCCTGGGCCTTCTCTTCTCCAGATTGAGAAACCCCAGCTCAGCCTCCCCCGTGCTGCCGTCCCTTCACCACGCTCCTGGCCCGTGGCTGGAGCCGCTCCGTCTGCCCGGGGCTCTGCTGTACCGGGAGCCCGTCCCCGGTCCCAGCACCAGAGGTGTTTGTCCCCGGTGCTGCCGGAGGGGGGGATCACCTCCCCGGACCCGCCGGCACCATTCCCGCGGGAGCATCCCGGGATGCTGGTGGCCTCCTCTGCCACAAGGGCGCATCACTCCCTCACCTTCAGCTTGTGCCCGGCACGCATTCCATCGGTTGTTTCACCCACCATTTATTACCTTATTTATCAGTTATTCGATCTATTTTTGGGGTTGCAAACCAGGTAGTGAGTAATGAGCCTGTTGTATTTTTTGAGGACCTCTCCTTGACATTTGCAGCTGATAAGTTCATTGAGCATGACTAAACTCTTCCACAGTTTAAACTTCTCTCCTGCAGGCCTTGGAAAGTGATGCATTTCCCCAGGAGGTCTCCATCCTTCCACATGCTTTTAGAGTGGCCTGTGGTTCCTGTGCCAGTCCCTCTGGGCTCCAGCCAGACACGGGCTGCAGTCACGCTGAGGAGAGCAAGGACTTCCTCCAGCCTGGCTACAGCAAAGCCAATTCACAAAGCAAACTGCAGAAAACATCCAGAGCCCCAAGCTCCTTGTGCTGGTCTCGGCTGATGCCGCTCACACACTGCAGGAGCTGACAGGTGGAAGGTGACACAGAGATGGAGACACTCGTGCTGTGACAGGCCAGCATTTAGAACAGGAACGGACACAACCTGGACACAACAATTGTTCCAGAAGGGAAACAACAGAGGTTTCCCTTACGTGCAAACACACAGCACTAACGAGTCACTTATTCCCACAAACTCACTCCTGGGGGACGTCGTCTTCACTGAGGACAACTGCATCTGCATCTACCTGAACAGGAACCATCATCTTCTGATTCTTACCAACTTTTCATTTCACCCCAATTCCTTCCCTTCCCTTCCCTTCCCTCCCCTTCCCTTCCCGTCCCACCCCCCCCCCCCCCCCCCCTCCCCCCCCTCCCCCCCCTTCCCTTCCCCTCCCCTCCCTTCCCTTCCCCTCCCTTCCCTTCCCTTCCCTTCCCTCCCCTTCCCTTCCCGTCCCACCCCCCCCCCCCCCCCCCCTCCCCCCCCTTCCCTTCCCCTCCCCTCCCTTCCCTTCCCCTCCCTTCCCTTCCCTTCCCTTCCCTTCCCCCTTTTTTTTTCCCTCTAAAAAACTCAGGCGTTTTGAGGCTACTGCTTAAGAAATGGCAGCCAAACCAGTCAGAACCTGAATTATTGGCATTTCGGTGTGGCTGAGCTAATCAAGCATCTGAATGCAGCACCGGGCTTCATTTACCACTTCTGTAGCCCTTTGTAAACACTTTCTAAGCAATAAAATGCTTTAAAATGATGGCTGAGCCTTCCTACACCTCTTCAGGTTTAACAAGATAATGCCGTTAATTGTGAAGTGCCAGTTAGGCAGAAGCTTATCTATTGTTGAGACAAGGATCTGAGTTCAAAGCTATTTACTAGGAAACTCCATTAGGGAAATAAAGGATTCACAGGGCTCTGAATTGCCAGACCACAATAGGAAATTTCTGAGCGCAGCTGGAGGAGCCATCAGATAAAATATCCAGCAGAAAGAATGAGATATTTCACTGGAAGAAAGGAAACCAGTGCTCCCACTCCTTTGCAAGCGGGGGGAAAACTCGTAGACAGAGAGAGGTTTTAAGGGCTTTAGGGGTTTTTTTCCCAAAGGAAATGAGATCACATAGAAAGGACAGGACAAAACGCTGCATCCCACACCATTGTGTCTGTGGTTATTTCTGAACTCAGTAACTGCTGCTCTGGGAAATAAACTCTGCACCCACGTGGGGAAGGGGAGCCTGTGACAGGGGCCCTGAAAGGAGAAGGGAAGAAAGAGAAGCCTGTAGGTACTGAGAAATGCCAGGGGACAAGTGTGTGCCTACGTGGCCTTGCTGCCGTGCTGGGGTGGTGCTTCTCCTGGGTGCTGCAGACACAACTCTGTGCTGGCAGTCCTGGATCCAAGTCCAACCCCTGGCCCTGCACAGACACCCCAACAACCCCACCCTGTGCATCCTGGGAGCGTTGTCCAAAGGCTCCTGGAGCTCTGGCAGCCTTGGGGCCGTGCCCATTCCCTGGGGAGCCTGGGCAGTGCCCAGCACCCTCTGGGGGAAGAATCTTTTTCTGATCTCCAACCTACAGGCTTTGTCTAGTGTCAGCCAAGGCATTTAGTGAGTCTCTAAGAAGCTCAAGCATCTTTTCCCCAGAGGATGATGAAACATGAAGGCATCATTTTCCCAGCGGCTTGGAGAGAGCTCCATGGGCCTGCAGTGTTAGTGCAACATCAACTCCCTTGGTGTGTCCAGGCAGCGGTCATGGTGAGTGCCCAGTTCAAGCCAGGATCTGGCCCGGGGGACCTGATACCGTCCTAAAGGGCATCTGGAACCCCAGTGTTTGGGTTAGCTCTGGGGTGGGACAGTGCTGGACAGCCCTTCAGCCCCCTCTTCCCTGAGGCAGGTCTCACCTGCTGAGGGATGGATCTCAGCACTGAAAGGAGCTCTTCCCCTGCTCAGGACTGCTTGCAGCAAAGCTGTGCTGGGTTGGGCTGGGCTGGAGCTGCTGTTGTGGCCAGGAGCTGCCCCAGGCTGTGCCTGGATCTGTGCTGGAGCAGTGCTGCTCACTGGGAGGGGTCAGTCACGGCCAAGGGACCAGGCTGGGGGGACAAGGAGCTGTCCCAGCTGCCCCCCACTGACCCCAGGGATGTCCCAGACCATGGGGAATCCTGCTGAGCACAAAGACAGGGGAAGGAGGAAGGGAGGAATGTCAGGAGTGATGGTGTTTGCCCTCCCCAGTCACAGTGGCTGGCCTGGGGGTGGCTGAGCCCCTGCCTGCCCATGGAAGGGGGGAATGAATTCCTTGGTTTGCTTCCTTGCCTGTGTGACTTCTGCTGTCCCTGTTAACCTGTCTGTATCTCAATCCATGAGCTTTGTCACCTTAACCTTCCCACTGCTGGGCAAACACCGTGTGGGGCTGAGTTACACCTGGGCTTAAACCACAATCACCCCCTGAAATGTCCTCATCAAGGTGCAAAACTCCAGGTAACAGTTAAAGAATCCTGTAAAGAACACCCAAAGAGTTCCAATTGTACTTCCTACCCAGGAAATCCTCTTAAGAGACAATCTTTTTGCATAGATTTAACCTTTCCTTTTTACTTGGTTTTAGTCTTTTCCAGAGTCTATTTTTTCAGTCTCAGGGATTTCATATGGGAATATTACTAATAAAAACTTGATTTATTGTGGTCTGTAATGGAAAAAAAATATCAAGTGTCAGAATATGAAAAGAAAATGCTGTATTTTCCAGCCTGTCTTTCCTAATAAAGTTCCTTATAAAAACTGCAAAGCACGGATATTTTTAATATATGCCAACTGTGTTACAGATATATGATCATTCTGACAGTCATGCAATATTTTGCATTAGTTTTACAGTATTTATTAAAGTACTGGGAACTGCTCTGAAATCTGTAGTCGACAGGACAAAAGAAATGGCCTAAAAAGGAGCCATCAGCCTGTGAAGGCTGCCCAGGGCAGTGGTGGAGCCCCCCACCCTGGAGGGATTTAAAAGAAGGGTGGATGTGGCACTTGAGGACAGGGATTAGTGGTTGGGCTTTTCCAACCTAAATGAGTCAATGAAAAACAATTCTTTGCCCTCTGCCCCTCTGGACTTTTCAACAGGCTCAGCATTTGCCCACCCTCAGCCTCATTCCCCTGCCGAGATTGTCAGAGTGGACGTAACAAGCAGTTATTGTTCCGGTGACAAGATACCTCCCTGGATCTGCACTAATGAAGACAAAATCCCTTTCCAGGGTTAATCTTCCAGAGTACTTGAGGCTTTGGGAACTGAAAGCAATGCAGACCCCGAAGGTAAGGAGGAAAGCAGAGCAAAACCTGCTGATGAGAATGCAAATACTTTCAGCACAAAGCTACTCATTTATCACCCTCGTGCCCCCTCTGGCACTTTCTGTTCACAATTTGTATTCCAGAGGGGAGCCCTCGGGCAAATGTCCTTTAGCTGCTTGCTGGGACGGTCAGCAGAGCTGAGCAGGGGGCAGGGAAGGGGAGCTGGCACCAGCCCTTTGTTCAACAAAGCCTTTTCCCATGAGTTTGGGCAGTGAGACAGGCAGACTGCAGCGCAGGAATGGGGGAGTGGAGCCCCGGGCCCCTCCTGAGGCACGTCTGCCCAGCCAGGACTCAGAGGTGATGAGCACATGAATATTTAGTCTAATAGATCGTTAAACCCCAGCTGTCTTACATGTACACGAGCCAATAGCTAATTACTTTACACTTTTGTGCTGTGAATATCCTGCTTGCAGAGTGTTTCTGCACCTGCCTAACAACCCCCAGGCACTCTGGCCCCTAAAAATGGACTGTAGCAAGGGGCAAACAAGACAAAACCAAGAGCTGAGCTACAAGTAGAGTCAGCACATCAGTCATTAAAGGGGTTGGCAATGCCAAATTAAAGGTTGTCCCCAAACCTTTCATTTGATGTTCATTGTGTCAGGTTTTTGTTCTACCATTCCAACCTATTTTTCAACTGTAATCCTGTGACTCATTCATTGAACAGGATGCTCAGGGAATAAGGCAGCTATTCAAGAGTTATTTTAATCCTCATTAAGCGGTGAATAGCCCTGTTCTTTAGTATCCCACGCTATCCAATTCCTGCACTGATTATGGAACTGTTATTTTCCATGAAGGCTTTCCTCTAGCACCCATCTAAGCCTCACAAGCAGCTTCCAGACGCCCGGGGCAGGAGGGGTGGGGCTGTCAGGCCCAGGTTTTACCTGAGCCACAGAACAGGTGTGCTCACACCTGCAAGGTTTGATTCCTTTTGAGGAACAGCCCTGGAACACTCGGGCCAAGCTTTTCATACCACACAGGGGATTTTTAATAGGATTTTGCAAGCACAAATCAGCTGTTAATTAATCACGCCCCTTTTGTGGGGGAGCTAAGGCAGCTGGAACAGTGGTTCACCTGTGGGGAAAATATTGAAGGCAGGTGGAATCACTTCCTAGTGGGCACAGGAGGGGGCTGGCAATGCTCCCCCAGCCCAGTTCAACCCCGGCTTTGTCACTCTCCGTCACAGCCCCCCAGCCTTGGCGGTGAGGGCACAACCTCCTGGTGAGGGGCAGGGGCAGGGCACAGCTCTGATGAGCAGCAGCTGAAGGACGTGGGCTTGTTCGGCCTGGAGAAAAGAAGCCTAAGGAGAGACCTCCTGGCTCTGCACAAGTCCCTGACAGGAGGGGGCAGCCAGGGGGGGTCGGGCTCTGCTCCCAGGGAACAGGGACAGGAGGAGAGGGAACAGCCTCAGGCTGTGCCAGGGGAGGTTTAGATTGGATATTAGGGAATATTTCTTCACAGAAAGGGTTATAAGGCTGCCCAGGGCAGTGGTGGGCTCACCATGCCTGGAAGCGTTCAAAAGATGTGTGGCTGTGGCACATGAGGACATGGTGAACGAGGTGCTGGGTTGGTGGCTGGACTTGGTGGTCTTAGAGGTCCTTTCCAGCCTCAGTGACTACACGATTCTGTGGTTCTGTGGCCGTGGCAGCCCGTGGGAGCTCCACACTTTGGAGAACCATTCTGCAGGTGATCGAAGCTTTGGGGAGCAAGGAACCACAGGGACTTTGAAAGGCTGTGATTAGCTCAGCTTCCCCCAGGCCTGTCCCCAGGGCAGACCCTGCTGTTCCAGCCACACCAGCAGAGCCTGCCAGGCCTGCCCAGCACCGTCCCACTGGTGCCTGCCCACGGAGGGCACCCAGAGCTGTCACCACTGCCCCGTGGGTGCTCTGTGAGGGGCTGGCACGGCAGGGCCAAGCAGGAGGCTGGTGTTTCTCACACCTGGAGCTGCTGCAGACTCGTCAGCAGGATTTGCACCAGGGCTTTGGCTGCAGGAGCTGCCCGGCAGTGCCAAGAGAGGAGTCAGGGTCACCTGGGCACCACTCCAGTGCTTCCCCTGCCCTCCTCTCTGAGCTGTCACTCAGTGCCTCGTGCCTCTCACATCTTGGCACTGCCACAAGCCCTGACCCTTTGCTGCTCTGCCCCAGCAGTGCTCAAGGCAGGTATTTCACCTGCAAAATATCCATCAAGTAACCAACAGCTGTGTGAGACAACATTTCACAGGAAACTTCAACTCAGCCATTTGCTACTTTTTAACCTCTTGTTTTTCCACCCTGCGTTGTGTTTGTTTCTTATTTTAAGACTATGGAAGATGAAGGCTTAAACAAACTCTAAGAAATCAAGTAGGAGATGAATTAACAGAATCACAGAATTTCCTGAGCTGGAAGGGACCCACAGGGATCACCCAGTCCAGCCCCTGGCCCTGCACAGACACCCCAACAACCCCACCCTGTGCATCCCTGGGAGCGTTGTCCAAAGGCTCCTGGAGCTCTGGCAGCCTTGGGGCCGTGCCCATTCCCTGGGGAGCCTGGGCAGTGCCCAGCACCCTCTGGGGGAAGAACCTTTCCTGCTCTCCAGCCTGACCCTCCCTGGCACAGCTTCACAATGTGGAGCTGCAGGTGGAAAACACTTGGCTGCCATGGGCACTGAGGTTCTGGAGGTCCTGTCTGACCAGAAAACCAGCAGGGCCCACGGAGCAGTGCCAAGTCAGGTGGAAAATAATCCTTCTCCCTCAAATATCTGAATAAATGCAGGGAGTGAGATGAGGATGTTCTCGTACAACGGGGCTTCGAGTTCACTCACAAAAATCTGTCTCCTCTGCTGAAAGCCTGCACAAATCACACACTCATTCACAGCGGATTCTCCTCCTCCCACACTCCCCTCACATCCACGATGGAACACGTAAACCAAGCCCACTCACGAGCTCCCTACACACCAGCATATGCCTCCTTCATAGCACATTCCTGCAGCTACTCCCTGGCTCTTCCTGAGAGCCAAGCTGCCAAAGCAAACTGCAGGGAAGAGCTTGGCATGAGGAAAATACAACTCCTGTTTTCAAGCAACTACAGCGGAAAAGGGCACTAACAGAAAAACAAAGCCACAAGAAAAGTATTTCCCAATCCTGGCTAAAATGATATTTTAAAAAACAGCAACACTGCAGTGAAGAGAAAGGTCACACAGAGCTCCAAATCTCTCTCTCCAAGGAGACTGATGCCTTCTGAAGCACCTTTGGAAAGGCTGTTGGCTTGGTGAAGAAATGGTTTTTCCTCCTCATGCACAATGGAGTGTGAGGTGTATCAAAGGGGTGGCTTTTCCTGCTGTTTCCAGAGCCTGGCTGGCTCGGCAGTGGGAGGCTCTGGAAAAGTGACACATCCTGCATGGGGATCCCCCCAGCAGTGCCTCTGCTTCAGAGAGCAACAACCACAGGGTCCCTCATCCAAATGGGAATGTTTGAACTCCCTTTGAGCTGGAGTTTAACATCTCTCCATAGCATTTCCTATTTTATTTGCTCTGATTTTCTTTGTTCTCAACCAACCCATCGCAGCCCTTTCTCAGATGTTCCAGAATAAATCAGGAGGAAAAAAAGTGGTGAAAGGACTAGAAGAAGCCCAGATGAAGAGAAAGAACAAGGACTGTCTTTCTGGGAGAGAAAGTTCTGCACACCCCAGGGGACAAACGTGGCTGGTGTTGACAACGAGTGCCTGGGATCCCCTCTGCGTTTGAGAACTTCACACTGACTTGGAGCACAAAGTAATTGGATAAATGTGGACTTGTTTCCTCAAAAATCAAACAGCTGAGCAGGCTGCATGACTAACATTAGCCAGCACTGCACAAACAGCATCTGGGGGAGCAGTCCTGGATGTAACCTTTGGAAACGCGTTTCAAGTGTGCAGATCACGGTGAAAACATATGGTCAGAGAAGAACAAAATGTGTCCTTTAAAGGGCATTTCTGAAGATGAAGTTGATTTGAGAAGGTATAAATAGTCTGGGTTTCTAAAGCAGGATTAGTTAAATGCAATCTTTTGTGGAACACAGCCAGCTACTGCACATTCCGGGTGCAGAGATAATTATGCAAATACCTTTGGAAGTAACACATGGTCCTTTTTAACCCCATGGTATTGGCAGGAAGGAGAGGGAACACAAAGTCCTCCTCCTGTTTTTCCCTCTTCCATGAAGTATAAAGAGAAACAAAAACTGAGGATGAAATCACTGTGAGAAGGGCTCTCCAGTGAGTCCAGTGGGGCTGGACCTCAGATCCGCTTGGAGAGCAGAAGTCCAAGACCTTGGTTACTGCTTTCCTTAAGAAAAACCAGGGCCTGGCTGTCCCATCTCTCTTTATACTGAAAAAACACAGGAATCAGCAGAGGGCTAAACTCCTTGCTTGCTACACTCCAAGCATAATTCACAGGAAAAACAATCTTATTTGTTTTCCCTTGGAACAAAACAGCTCTGGATGGGTGCTTGCCTGCAGGAGGATGCAGAGCCTGGAGAGCAGGATGGGCTGCCAGCTTGCCCAGAGCCCAGCAGGCCTTTCCCAGCCCTGGCTCAGGAGTGATAAATGTGTCATGTTACAAGCAGCAGGATGATCAAGAGAAACAGACTTAACTCCTTAACAGGTTTTAAATCACTCTAAAGTCATAGAAATTCATTTTGCCCTGACCTGTCAGCAAGGCATGGCCAGCCTGGAGGCATCTGGACAGAGAAGCCAAGACCTGCTCTTTACATGAACAGCAACAATTGTGTGTGAGGGGCGAGGATGGCTCTGTTGTGATTGTTTGAAATTTACTCCCCCCTTTTGCTGATTCCTGGTGTTTTCTTTTTCCAGATGTAGGCTTGTTTGCATGCGTGTCAACTGCTAAACGTGGCTTTGGGCCAGTGCTTTCAGGACAATTAAGATCCAGATGCAATCTAACACTGATCATATTCTTATCTTTAAGCATATAAAGAAGTCACTGGCACTAATCAAGCACTTAAAATGAACCATGGGCATAAGTGCTTTATTAAGGCAAAAAGAAAGTGGCACTGTGTTAAGGAAGAACTAAGAGCTCTATTTAAATCCAGCCCTAATCCTATCAGCAATTAAGCAGATGGTTAACTTTAAGCATCTGCTTAAGTCTGACTGAAGTCACATTAAAGAGTGGCTTCCAAATTAGCAATTCTATAGAAAGATCTGTGTGTGACAGTGTCAAAATCTTGCTTTTTACTCAGAATTACCTCTTCTGTTCTTGCAGTGTTTCAATTCCATCAAAAGGGAGACGGTGGCACTTGTTCTCTGAAGGAGCTGAGGACAGGTCATGGAATCACAGAGTGGTTTCAGCTGGGAGGGACCTTAAAACTCATCCCATCCCACCCCCTGCCACGGGCAGGGACCCCTCCCACTGTCCCAGGGTGCTCCAAGCCCCGTCCAACCTGGCCTTGGACACTTCCAGGGATCCAGGGGCAGCCACAGGTGCTCTGGGCACCCTGTGCCAGGGCCTCACCTCCCTCACAGGGAGGAATTCCTTCCCAATATCCCATCTAGCCCTGCCCTCTTTGAGTTTGAAGCCATTCCCCCTTGTCCTGGCACTCCAGGCCCTTGTAATCAGCCTCTCTCCATCTTTTTTGAAGGCCCTTTCAGGTGCTGGAAGGCCGCAACAAGGTCATCCCAGAGCCTTCTCTTCTCCAGGCTGCACAACCCCAATTTTCCCAGCCTTTCCAAGATGTACTAACTCTGACCACCAGCAGTAGTATGTTCCTGGTATGAATCACAGCTTCTTGGATATTTTGTACATTCATAATAACTTTTAAAATAAATATTTAATTTAAAAGCCCTTTTCCAAATGTTGTAATTAGAAATGTTCTGTTTGGCCAACTCAAAACTATCTGAAATTACAAACAATTTTTTTTTTAAATGATTTTAATTTTTGATGCAGGTAAGCCTCAGAGCAACTCAGATGTTGGGAAAATTGGATTACTGCTAAAGGGGAAAAAAAAGTACAGTTTGAAGTCCAGCTATTCCAGGAAAACTGCCTTGATTCCAGTGTCCCAAAACGCTTGGCACAATCAACATCTCCAAATAATGAGTCTGTCTCTACTCACAATAAGTTACAGTACTTATCATATATTTAGATTTGCTCAAACAGGTCTTATTTGGGAAAATTATGTAATAACTACTGAAGCAACATCTTTAAAACTAGCACTACTAGTTGTGGCATCGTGCTACCCCAGCCCATGGAAAATGAGCATCCCTGGACAACTGCTTGCATGTCCAGTTGTCCCAGTTTTCGCAGAAGTGAGGCAGTTTATCATAAATCTGCCAAGCCCCAGGTTTGTGAATCCTTTGATTAGGTGGGAGTTTCATTTCTCTTTAATTAAAGGGAGACCACTACCTCTCTTTTATGAAGAAGAGGCAGAAACCTTTGCAGCTTGAAGGCCCTCCAGGCAAAAGGCAAAAAAAAAGACATCAACATTTATTTATTTTGAACCTGTGGGTTTTGGTTCAGCCTCAGGGTTTTTTCCAGACCTCATTAGTGGTTTCTTTAGCATGTGTGGTTGAACCCCCTGAACACTCATGCAATATTTACTGCCTCTCTGGATGGAAACCTGGGTTATGGCAGTGGACAGTGTTTAGAGCACAGTGAACCCTCTCCTTTAGGCAAAGCAACTCCTTTTATTTCCTCACTCCCTGCCTTCCATGGGAGCAGTTCCCTTAGCAGATTTGATCCTCAGCTTTGCTTGCTGGAACACAGCTTTGATTGGGTTTTATTGGGGTTTATTTTATTTTATTTTGTTTCTGCAGCAACTCGCCAAGGCCGAGCAAAGCAGCTCTGTGGTCATTCACTGGGTGTCGGGGTAAGGGAACTGGAGGAGATGGTCCTGCTCCCTCCCCAGCCTCAGGGAAACGATTCTCCTCCTGTTTTTATAGGAGCTTGCAGAAAATCCTCTCTGCTTTTTCATTTGTTTGGTTTTGTCATCAGCTCTTACCAGATCAGGTCCCTTGATCTCATCTTTGTTACGAAGGTGTGTGGCAGGGTGAGCAGATGGGGGTGGGATGGGATGGGAAAGGGGATGGGGACGGGAGTGGGAATGGGGATGGGAGTGGGAATGGGGATGTGGTGGAGATGGGGGTGGGAGTGGGAGTGGGGGTGAGGAAAGGGATGGGGATGTAATGGGGATAGGAAGGGAAGGGAATGAGGAAGGGGATATGGGATGGGGATGGAGATGGAGATGATAGGGATAGGGATAGGGATAGGGATAGGGATAGGGATAGGGATAGGGATAGGGATAGGGATAGGGATAGGGATAGGGATAGGGGGGCAACTGCCCCTTTCAGAGGTGAGCTATGCTCCCCTTGGATGGCAGGTGTGTGGTGGGCTCAGTGACTGGCTTGCTTCAGGAATTCTGCTCCAAATGTGAAGTTGCTACAGGAACAAAACTTCCATAAGCACACGGCCTGTGCCTTCAGGTAAACAGCACAGCTACGTCTCAGGAAGGAAAATGATATTTGTCCAAGCTGGGCAGCTCCTCAAACCTTACAACCCTGTTCTCTGCAAGCCTGCAGACCCCTCTCATTCAGTAATCCCTCAAGGAACACCCTGGAGCTGGAGGGAAGGCCAGGCCCAGCTGGACCTAGACATTCCAGCTGAAGCCAAGGGATCTGACCTCATCCTTCTGCTTGTGGCCAGCAGTGCTGTGTGCAGCCTTTGGGCCACGAGCCCTGGGGAGAGGACAGTGAAGGAGAGACACAGAAGACACCGGAAGGTGAACTGTGGATGAAATCAAGCAGGATGTGTGGGATGGCAGCACTGCCAAAGGCTGGAGGCAAACCCAGGCGGATCACACCACCCACCCTGTGCAAGGCCCTCTCCACAGTGCCCACCTGAAAAATGTGTGTGCAGTGAGTCAAGGGCTGAAGTGAAATTGGAGTGAAAGCACATTTGTATTGAGTAATCTCATGGACAGACACCTGGAGCGATAATTACACACAAAATGCGTCTCCCCTGTGCTGGTCTGGACTCCTTGTAAGTCCACAGAGACACCTTGAGCCCACACTGCTTCTCCCCTGAGACCCAAGCTCAGCACCAAGGCCAGCTGCAGGAATGGGGACATCCTTCTTCCTTCCTGGTGACTCTACAAGGCCTCCAGAGCTTGGGGGAAATCCCTCACCTGATTTTCAGACTGAGAAACTGGGAGAAGGAAGGGGAGAAGTTCCCTGAACAGCCAAGTTGTTCTTGCAGGATACAATAATAATGTGCAGGACATTTCCCAGTGCAGAGAAGGTATTTTTTCTTCTCCCTTTCCCCTGTTCTTCTCTCCATCTGCTCCCCCCTCAGTGCTGTGGTGAGTTGCTGTCCAGATGGTGCTGACACACTGCAGCGTCTTCAGTCCAGATGCAAAGGCTGTCCCTGGAGGAAGGTGACTCCCTCTGCACCACGAGCTGCAAAACTTCCTGGGGAGGCACTTCTGAAAGAGAGGCCATGGCCCCTGGGCTCCTTGGCTCCGGGAGGAGCAGCCTGGGCAGGAGGTGATGTTTCTAAAACTCCTATACAGGATCTACAGCCGTTTTGAAAAATCCAAAAAACTTGCAAATACTCGGTGGTTACTTCAGGTCTTTGTCAAAGCCAAAACAACTGCAGGTCCTGAAAGCCATGAGTGTGTGAAGCTGCTCCTGGGGGAGGCGTGAGGGGCTCGGTGTGAGCAGTGAGAGAGGGGGCACCCTTTGGCACTGCTCACACGCCGTATTCCCCACAGCAGCCATGGACCTGCTCCGGTGCAGCCAGGGTGACACTGCCCTGGCCCATCCCTGATCTCCAGGCCACAGGCACAACCCCTGAATGGGGCAGGTCTCACCCGTGCACTGACACACAACTGAGAACAGAGCCACAGCTCCCCCAGGCCCCCTGAGACCTTCCCCCCCAGTTCACATGGGCCACCACCATCTCAGGGCTTGGGAAGCTGCTGCAGTGTGAGCCAGTGATCCCAACTGCTTTCCTTGTACAAAATGTTTGGAAATCAGAGTGCTGGTAGACACTGTCACTTAGCCTGGCATCTGGAGGGGACCCCTGACTTCCTCCCACCTCCTGCTGTATGACAACAAGAGGATGCTGTCAGCAAGTGTTCTGCACATGGCACTGTGTGCCCAGTGCCTGCCAGCCAAGCCCTCTTCAAGGAGACGTCAAATTGGAGACAACTTTCCTCCTTGCAGTTGCCTTCCCCAGGCTCTTTTCTGGGGCATTCCCTTTGGAGGAAGAGATTTGTTTCTCCAAAAGAGAGTATTTCTCCAAAATCAGGCTGGGGAAATTCTACCAAATGCAAGGTCTCCTTTCATGTGACCATTTCACAGTTCCATACACGGGCTCCCCTCCCTCGAACACTATTTCTGTTTAGCACCATATGTATTTATTCTGCTTTCTTTACCCACATCATGTCCAGCTGCAGCTTTAAATGTAGGAAAGCCAATTCTAGTGGAGAAATGCAGCTCCTTGGAGAAATGCACATTAAGGGCCGAGACTCTGTGGGAAATGTCTGCCATTTATGGTGCAAATGTGACAAATGATGTGACAGAGGATGTGACAGATGACGTCTGCTATTTATCCCATGAAACAGCAGTGGGGTGATGGGGAATGGGGGTTCCCCTTGCCTGGAGACACTGCACTGGTGTCATGCTGGGGAGCTCTGCTGGCTCCTTTTCTTCCTACAGACCCATGCCCCTGCTCCTCCATGCTGTGCCAGGGTGTGGGGAACTGAACTAGACTGGGGCACTGACCAGCCAAAGCTTTTCCCACAGCTGGACCATTCCCACATTTTGGCTGTCCACAGGACTGCACCAGCCTGGTGCAAAGAGAGTGAAAGGCAGGGCTGAGGCTGCACGTGCTGCATGAAGCACTGAAAGCCCCCAGGCTTAGAAAAACGAGGCTGCACAGATGGCTGTGAGCTGAAATCAGCTCACCACGAGCTCAACAGACACACCTGATGTCATTTGCTGTCATAAAAACCATATTTCAGCTGTGACTGTGTTTCATGGCTCCCGGGCCAGGGTCTCCACACAGCAGGTGCTTGGTTTGTGGTGCCAAGTGCTCCCAGTCCAGCTGCAGGTGCAGAGCAAAGCAGTGTCCAGCTCCTCCCTGCCAGGGGCCACTCCCCGGATGGGTGTCTGGGGAAAACACTTCACAGGGCCATGGACACCACAGCTGTGCCGTGGACAGAAAAATTCTTCCAGGGTTTATACAGCACTGAACATTGGGATAGAAATGTAAAATCGGCATCCTTGAAGGGAAGGGGCTGCTCTGGATCTGAGCCAACAGATGTGGCAGGGAGAGGATCTGGGCTCTAAGAGCCACTGCCCCTCTGCTCAGTGGTTTCTGTGCTCGGATTTGGTGCGGGGTTCAGCTGAGCTGCCATGGCTGAGAGCAGTTTCTGCGCAGCCCCAGGGCCCTGCAGGCCAGGCTGCCCTGGGCACTGCTCTGCTGGGACCCTCCTGGGCCACCTCTGCCACGCCCAGGGCAGCCCCTCTTGCAGGGGCCGTGTCTCCCTGACATCCAGACCGATGCATGTACCGTGTTCTGACCACTCCCTGGGCTGCCGCTTTCCCGGGACAGTCACACATTTCTGCATTGCTCAGTGCTTGTCCTTCAGAAACCTCAGAGCCCTTTGCAAAGCAAGCCAGGAGTGGCTGCCCCCAGCTCAGCCATGGGCTCACAGGTCCTGCTGGCCCCAGGGCACCAAACGCTGCTGTCTCCCAGTTGCTCTCCAGGCACAGCAATCCCACTTGGTGGTCTTCTCTGCCACACCCCAAAAGCCAGGAGGGTGCTCTGGCAGAGGGGTGGGCAGGGCTCTCTGAGGACCCTTCTCCCCACCTTCTCCCCAGGGAAAGGCACCAGGCAGTGCTGCTGTCTGCATCTGGAAGAGAAAGCCCTGCCCCAGCGAGCAGGAGCTCAGTTCCAAAGGGCTGAAGTCATTGCTGTGCCTTTTCCGTCAGGAAAAGTCCATTGTAAATCTGACCTCATCTCCCCCTCCTTATCCCAACTCTTTCCCAGGAGGAATGTTGGAGGGATGTCTGCAGCCCTCACGTCCAGGAATGAGTCTCCCAGTGTGGAGCACGCCCCCCAAAGCACTCAGGCTGTGCCAAAGCCCCAGACCTGCAGCTGTACCCAAGGCCTTTGCCCAGGCAGTGCCCAGGGGCTGAGCTGAGCCCCTGCAGGGCAGCAGGGCCACAGGAGAGCTCCTGCCTGGAGTCAGGGGCCAGAGCAAAGCAGTTTCACTGTGGATCAGTGGTTCTGGGACACACAGAGGGGTCCTGGATCCCCTTGCCTTGCAGGATAACCCCACGACCCCTCTGCCCTGCTGCCTGTCTCGCACGGGCTGGGAGAAGATTTTCTAGGAGCACGTGGAACCACCTCCCACCCTCTGCATCCACAGACTGCAGCTTCCAGTTCTTGCTTGAAATGTCACCAAGTTTTCCTGCGGTTTAATATTTTCATCAGGTTTATTTGCTCTGAAAGGCTACGGCAGTGACTCACTGTGATGTGGAGATCTCTCCTGCCAGGCCCCACCTGCACACACACACACACACGGCCAGCGAGGTTCCCTCTTCCCTGCTCTTCCTGCTGCTCCCAGCTTTGCCAGCAGCCTGGCAGCTGCCAGTGCTCCCCTTTGGAGAGCCCTGCTCCCGCTGGGTGCTGATGGCAGGAGGGAGAGGACACGGAGAGGGGAGCATCCCTTTGCAGACTTCCCTTGGAAGGCAGCACACATCATCAGGGGCTGCTTTTGCACAGGACACCCGTGTGTGGCAGGAAAGACCGGCAGGGAGAAAGCTGTGCTGCCATTCCAGCCCCCCGGAGAGATGGGAGAAGGGCACTCAGGGGGCCCTCAGGTCCCCAGTCCTGCCTGCAGGGAGCACCAGCTTCCCACAGCCACGGCACAGGGGGCTGGAATGGCCCACGTCCTGCCTGCCCTTAGGGACTTGGGCACTACTGCTGAGTCCTGCACCTAAGATTTTAAATGCCTTCCCATTTTGGAGGTAATTATGAATTTATTAATTTCATAAGTTATTGTTATTTATTAATCTCTACAGACCCTGATTCTTGTCATTAGTATATATAATTTTTATTTTTTTTTAACTCACCTAACTTTTGCCTTCCCACCTGCTAGATATTATATGGTTTTGAGTAAAAGGAACTAGGGATTTACATTTTTCCCTTTCAATGCTGATGAATTTCTCTTACTGGGCTAAGGAGCAATGAAGGGGGAGAGATATAAGATCAAACAGATCTTATCTGACCACCAATCTGTTCAGTCTGGAAATTAGGAGAGGGTCCTGAGGAGGTTCTGAAGCCCACAGAGCCAGAGGAGAGTGATGCCTGTGAAGTGGGAAATGGCTGGAAGGTAAGAGGCAGTGGATGGCAGTTTGTACTGGCCTCAGTGACGCCTCTGGAGACTGGGGGGCCTGGGCCAGAGGGGACTACGGGGCAGCACCCCCTGGCACCCGAGGTGGGCACAGGAGCCAGGCTGAGCCAGGCCCCGGCGCGACACCGGGGGCTTTTCCTCTTTCTTCCCTCCCGGGTATTTTGCATTCTGCAAGTGAAGCAATGGATGGTGATTCATTAGCTCCTGACCAGAATGCAAAGGCTGGGGCTGCCTCAGTAAAGGTGGGGGATGAAAGCACCACAATTTTGTGGAGCCACTCCCTCCTTCCCTCCCTCCATGATACAGTGTTCAGGGCTGGGGTACGAGGCTGCACTGCTTCCCAGGAACGCTACAGTGCTTCCCAGGAATGCCACTCTGCTTCCCAGGAACAACACACTGCTTCCCAGAATTGCTTCCTAGGAACACCACACTGCTTCCCAGGAACAACACACTGCTTCCTAGAACTCATCGTTGCTTCCTAGGAACACCACACTGCTTCCCAGAGCTCATCACTGCTTCCCAGAAACAACACACTGCTTCCCAGGAATGCCACACTGCTTCCCAGAGCTCATCACTACTTCCCAGGACCTCCCCACTGCTTCCCAGAGCTCCCCACAGCTCCATAAGCTTCCATGGCCAGTGGTTTCCACACGTTTGCATGGTGGGAGCTGACAAACTGTGAGTGAACGTGGCGCCTGACAAAGAATTTTAGCACACTTGACAAAGTAGTGCTTGAAATCTTCACCACCCAGCAGTGAAGCACAGCTGCTCCGGGCTGGAGCAATTCCGGACACGGCTGGCAATGGCTGAGTGGGGTCACAGGAACTGTGAGTCCCATTTGCTCCAGGACACAGCTGCTGAGATGTCTGTGCAGGAGCAGCTCCCCAGGCTCCTGGGAGGCAGGATCGTGGTATGGAGTACGAGCAGCATCTGCAAGTCACAGCCCGAATGACGCTTTAGACAAGAGCTTCTCATGCAGCAACACAGCCGGGGTGTTTGGGAGGTCTAGAGGATTTCATCAAGGCTTCCTCTCTCCTGTCTCTCCTCCCGCTGCTTTCATCTCCCTCTCACTTTGCAGACTTTCTCCAGTGTAGCATGGATTGCAGGGAATGGGGAGGAGAGCAGGGAAGCAAGGCTGAGATGCAGCTGCCAGCACCCCTCCTCTGCTCTCCATCATCCCCTCACCCCTGAGCAAAGGGAAGCAGAGAGGGAGCAGGACAGGCCAGAGCACAGAGCTGCACTTCCCTGGTAGGGCCGGGCTTGCTGGCTGGGGCAGAGTGTGAGGAGCTGAGAGCAGGGTGGGCAGGGCAGAGGGGATGCACCCAGGAGGGGCTGCAGGGCTGGGTTCATCCCGGGATCAGCATCAGAGCTTGGAAGGGCTCAGGCTGGGGCTCCCTGCTGGAGCTGGAGTGTGGAACTAACCACCATGGACAATTCCTCTGATGGAAGAGCTGTGACAGCTGCCTTCAAGAGGAAATTGGGAAATAGAAGTTGATGCTGTGTGGTGAAGGGGGCTTGTGCACTGGAGTCAGCGTGCTGGGGAGGTAGGAGAAGGGCCTGTGAAACAGGGAAGAGAAGGCACTCCTTGGACAAGGCTCTGTGGTGCTCAGCCCATCACAGCCAGTGTCCAGCTGCCTGCAAAGCCCTGCAGCATCCAAACTGTGGGTGAGCTGTGGCCAGCCCAGCCTGCCGCTGGTCAGAGACATGGAACCTGTGAATGCAGCATTGCCCCAGATCAGGAGCTGTCCTAAGGCAGAAATTGCCACTGAATGCCCTCAGTCCCCACCCCAGAGCTCTGGCAGGAGTGCCTGCCCACCAGAGGAGCCAGGAGAAGGGATGTGCAGGCAGAGGGCTTTGGGTTTAACCCTACCCCAACCTTGCACTGCCTTGGGGAGCTGCCCAAGCATTTACAGTGTCCCAGCTCAAGGCTGACAGATGAAACTCTTCATATTCCCAGAATCTCCCTGAGGTGGACAGAGAACAACCATTCCTTGAAATATTTGAGTTTTTCAAAAGTGGCTTTTGTTCCTTCCTAGGGGAAGAGTTTCCTGCTGACATTCAGGAATGTCACCTCCTGGGATGTTCTGGCAGTGCAGAGGGGGAGCACTGATGGGGCAGGGTCTGGGGTCTCTTTTCTGGAGAGCAGCAGCCACTATCAGGGAAAACCGCTATGGAAAAGCTGCCTCCAGTGAGTGCCAGCAGCTTCCAAAAGGAAAATAAACCAACAGTCCTAAACCCAGACTCACAGAGGGTCCTGGATATTCCCCTGCTCACTATTTTCCCTCAGCATCCATGCCCAGGAGCAGCTCCTGCTTCAGAGCCTGGCTGAGTGCTCACTCTACTGCAGCAGCTCTGGAGTGCAGGGAAGGTCTCCAGGGATGGATTCCTGGAGAGCACAAAGTCCTCTCTGCAGCAGAGCCTGCTCTCCCTGGGATGTGCTCCAAAGCCACGAGGGTCCAGTGCAGCAAGTGCTGAACACCCAGGGTGGGGCTCTGGGCCTGATCCAGAGTCTGGGCTGCAGGAGAAAGGCCCCACCACTTCCTGAAGGGAATTGTGAAGCTGCAGCCCCACTGAATATCTGCTTCGGTCTGAAGGTTCTGCAGATATGAACCTCCTCCTGTGCAGGGATCCTCAGGTACCAGGCACTTCCCAAGAGAGCTCGTTCTCCTTGGATTTCTGAACTGGACCTCAATGAAGTTTGGAAGGCAAAATGGTTGGTGTGGATGCTTCCTGAACTGGGAAAAAGGCAGCCCTGTCCCAAGGGTGTGGATGGAGGCTCTAAGGATAATTTCAGAGTGTGCCATGAGGTGACAAAGCAGTCCCATGCCTGGCTCTTCCATCCCTGCAGGGCATTTCAGGGGCTCAGAACAATCCCTTTGTATCAAACCAAACCCCGAGCAGACTTGGGGGTGCTTCACCATGGGGGATGGAGTCTCCATGCACGAGCATCTTCCCATGTAGGTCATGCTCCATCAGAGCTCCTGGAACTGTCCCAGCACAGCCCCACCTCCCTGGCTGCACGGAGCAGCACTTTTGGGTTTCTCTGTTGTTCCTGACATGAGCTCCTTGCTGCACATCAAAGCTGTGCCACTCACCCCTCAGCCCTGCCCAGCACATTCCAATGTGTGTCCCCTCATCCCAGTGATGGGATAGCCCTGGAAAACCCCAGCCTTGTTCCCAAGGGCTGTGCAAAGGGGTGCAGTGCCACTGGAGGCTGTGGCTGAATGGGCGACTCACTGCCAGGATCCAGCAGCTCCCACTTGAGTTGGGTGGTCTCTGTTCCCTCTCTGTGCTGCCGTTTTCAGCTGCTGTGCTGCTTCTGGAGAAGCAGATCCTTGCTGAACTCTGCATTTCAGAGTCCCGTGGCAATTCCCATCCGCCAGCCACAGCCTCTCCTGCCTCTGCCTGTCCCTCTGCTCACTGGTGAATTCCAAGGCCTTCCTGCACTTTGCACACTGCAGAGTTGCATCTCCTGATTGTCAGGTTGTGCCCACCAGCTCCCTCCCCCTGAGCCACTCTCCCCTGCTCTGGGGGTGGAGGAGGGACAGTTTATGCAGGGCACAGGCACATCAATATTTCAAAGCTCCTACTGCAAGCTCTCCATGAACTCTCTCTGCTGCCCTCCTGGGTATCCCTCTCGCTGGATGAATCATTAGCAGGGAAAGCAGAGTGGAGTCTGCAGCATTCAGGTGACAGCAGGGACAGGCCTGGGCCCCATCAGGAAGTCAGCGTTGTTGGAAAGTGCCATTCTCTAACAAATCCTCACTGCTGTGACCTTCCAGAGCTCTGTGAGCGATGTGGTCTCTGTTTCCTTGGTAGCAGGTCCCTGATGGGAGTGCAGCCCTGTACCCAGAGCTGGGCAGTCCCACAGACCCCCCTCACGGCCTGTTCACATCATTCCCTCACTTTATAGCTCTGCTCCCCATGGCATTCACGTCCCTTCCCACACAACACGGCTGCTTGCTGTGATGGACCTCTCCTGGAGCACCTGTGCCACCCATGACACCATCCATGGATCTGGCCCCTGATGACCCTCCAGACATGTTCTGTTCAGATCCCTGAATCACCTGATGGCTTCTTGCAGCCCTGCCCACACTATTTTTTCACTGCATGTTCTTAGGAAGGTCAGAGAATCCCAGGATCACTGAGGTTGGAAAAGACCTCCAAGACTGAGTCCCAGCTGTGCCCCATCCCCACCTTGTCCCCAGCCCAGAGCTCTGAGTGCCATGTCCAGGCCTTCCTCGGACTCCTCCAGGGATGGGGACTCCAAATCTCCCTGGGCAGCCCCTGCCAAGGCCTGACCACCCTTTCCAGGCAGAAATTCCTCCTGATGTCCAATTTAGGTCTCTCTGCTTTTGAGCAAGTTAAAGTTGAACAGGGTCAAAGCTGAGACATAAAGAGCTGCATTTCTATCCATGATACCTCCAGGACAGAGGGCAAAATGTGCTTACAGCTCTGTCATTTGTAGCTAGATTACAAGCCTAGTCCTGCTCAGGTGCCAGCAGATAACAGGATTTCGAGCAGATAACAGGATTTCCAGCAGACAACAGGATTTCCAGCAGAAGTGAGAGTAGTGGGTAACTGGTTTTGGGAACACTGCAGACCAGGAAGGGGAACTGCTCTGCAGGGCACAGCCAAAACCCACCTCCAGGATCCTGAAAGCACCCAAGACCTGCACATGCACAGGATCCCGCCCAACACAGAGCAGGAGGTGCAGGCTGGACTGGATATGAACCATATAACCACTGGATATGAACAGATGGGAATCAGGGCTTTATGAGTGGGTCCCTTGTTCTCATGGAACAGGTGCACAGTTCTGTCCCCGCTATAATCTCTATTTTGTCATGGGTTTTTTAATGTTTTCCTCAGATATGCTGTGTTCCAAAAACTAAAAGGTGTCACCAGCTGCATCCCAGGGCTCTGTGGCCCAACCCCTCTCTAGCTTTTCTTACAGACATCAGCAGATGGAGACTGATTTCCAAGGCATGGAGTCAGTGTGGCAAAACCCAGCCAGATATTGCTCCTCTGTGAAACACTGAGCTGCTGCTCAGCCCTGAGCACACTGCTCTCCCTTCCTCATTGCCCTCTTATTTACTTGGAGCTCTTGAAGTGTACTTCCAAAAATGAGATCCATTAGTCCCTGATAAACTTCCCTCCATAGCTCCCTGGGAAGTGCAGGGATGATTCCAGGAGGGCAATCCCAGCACTCCCCCCAGCCCAGTTAGGTTGCAATCAGCACCAGCAATCAGGACCTCATTCCCTGAGGACAACAAACCTCAGAGACATAATTTCATGCTCTTGCTGTCAGCTGCCTGGCACAATTTATCTTCTCATTACCTCTTTAACAGCATTGCTATTCAGTGACTGATGGAGGGAAATAACTCTTGTGACGGAGACGTTGGCTTTGGGTATAAAGCAGTAATATTATTATGCAGCAATATATATGCTAAGTTTCTGTAGCCAGTGCCCAGAAGAGATTGGGAAGCTGGAGAACAACTGGTTCCCAGTGTCCAGTCACCTCCAAAGGTGTTTCTCTGCCTTGTATAAAGTCACCATAAGGCAAGTGGCCTTATCATAGGAGCAAAAGCTGGTGGGCTGGAGGGAAGAGAGGAGAGAGAAAAGAGGAGAGAGAAAAGAGAGGAGAGAGAAGAGAGGAGAGAGGAGAAAGAAGGGCTCATCTGAAATCAGTGTCACTCAGCCCTCACGTACTACAGACTGCCATGTTATAGCAGATAATTTTTAGAGGGTTCTGGTCTTTTGGGTACTCCCTGGGTGCCCTGCTGCCCTCTAAATGGAGCTGGAGGCCTCACTGTGACTTCCAAGGAAGAAGTGGGAAGCAATGACCCTAAGGAAGAACACTGGATACTGATGACTTGGCAGAAGAAGTGAGCCTGTAGCTTGTGCTGTGTGTCCCACCACTGCAGGTGGGACAGCTTTCCCCACATCCATCTGCAGCCACGGAGTTCAGCTTTCTGTGCTGCTCTCTCAGTTGATTTTTTCACTCTCAAAGTCCCTACTCAGCCTCACAGCTTCCTGTCTGCATGAATCCCCAGCTTGCCTGGAACACTCAGAAGCTCCTGCAGGGTTCAGCTCTGCCCAGTGTTGTAGCACATTACAGCTGTGCCTGTGGGGTTGTGTGAGGACTTTCTGGTTGCACTCCTCCACTGCTTTCTCCCTCTCACTGAGCACGAGTGCCTATCACAGGAGTCCATGGCTGTGTGACTTGGCAAGGAACCAGGAATTTTTGATTCCAGAGGCACTCTGTTTTCAGCAAAAGCCTCAGCACGTTCCCTGGGCAGCGTCAGACACTTTTTATGGTAAATTTCCCTTTGCTGTGAATTCAGCTTCCAACGAAAACAGTGTTAAGAATACTTTTAACAGCTTAGTGCACATCCAAGGCCCTGGAGCTGTGTCCAGGTGTGGGGAGTGGGCCACCAGCAACTCAGAGAGTTGCTGACCTCCCTCCAAGGGCACAACCTCAGCACAGCCAACCCAGGCTACTTGCAGAGAACAATAAAACCCCCCCAGCCTATGTCCTATTTATGTGTTTCCAACTCAGTTACCACTGTTTTATTTAGGATATTTAATGCTGAAATTAGAGTTCTTCACTTTCCCTGTTGACTGTCCTGGAGGACTCGTCAGGACCCAGCAGACATGTCTGAGACACGCATCAGACCCAATGATGTGATAGCTGAGTTGTCAGCCCTGGATCAGATGACAATCCATGCTGCAGATGGAATGCAGCCAGCAAGATCCCTGGGAGGAGGGTTAGGAACAACCCTGCCAGGCCTTCACAGCCCAGAGGCAGCTGTGGGTTGGCCTGTGACTACTCAGTGGTCACCTGTGACACCTGGCTACCAGAACTGGACCTGTTTTGCCAACAATGCTCTCCATCAGCATCACGGAAAAGATCCGTGTCTAGAAGGCATTTCTTTTCCAGGAGAGCGGAGGCCTGGGGATGTGCCACTCATTACTCTGTGCAGTGGAACAGGGATTAGTCACTACCTTAACACAAAAAAGCAACCAGCCAATGCCAGGGCCCAGGACTGTGCAATATCAACCTTCCAGCCTAAACTGGTGAGAGAGGTGATGGGTGGTTTAGCACTGGGGATGTGAGCAAGCCAGAAGATGTTGATGAGTCCTGAGTCCAGCAGCTGCTTTGCTGGGTCACCATCTAGGCTGCAGCAGGGAGCAGCATTGGCTTGCCAGGAGGGATGAGCTCAGAAATTATATTGCCATGACTCTGAAAGGGCATTGTCTCAGACCCTCCAGCTTCCTTCTTTTAGGAGGAAAAAACATATTGAATAACATCTAGACACATCAGCAGAGATGCTGCGGGCACAGGAGTTCCCTGAGCTCCGTTTTGCTCCGCACAGGCTGCCGTGTGTCACTGCTGGGGACACGGGAGCTGTCACCAACCAGCACAGCAGCTGCTTGGTCAGACCTGCCTGCATCCCAGGCAGGGCTCGGGGCACTGCTGGGCTCTGGGCAGGAGCTCACCCAGGCACACCCTTCGGATTTCCCTCCCTGTGCAGCTGCTGAGGGCACGGCGAGGGGTGCAGTGGGAAAGGCTGGAGCTGTGAGGAACAGCTCTGCCTCCCCAGATCCTGTGACAAGGCTCTTCCACTGTCCCCACAGTCTCACTTTCATCTCTACACAGAAGCCTGATGGAAAAAAGGACTGCC
Organism: Atrichornis clamosus; assembly: GCA_013400975.1. Classification (NCBI taxonomy): domain Eukaryota; kingdom Metazoa; phylum Chordata; class Aves; order Passeriformes; family Menuridae; genus Atrichornis; species Atrichornis clamosus. Next base: position 109,272 of record WBMZ01007247.1, read on the forward strand.
AAAAAGAGGACCTTGATCAAGAGAGGATTGTGACAAAAAGAGGACTTTGCCACCTTGGCACGGTCTCTGCCTCTGACGGGGTTGAACGTGGTCTGGGCAAAGGCCTCCTCTCTCCATTCTGCCAACACTTATCCCAAGCTCAATTTCCCCGAGCTTCCACCACCCCTGAGGGGTGGGATGCCCCCAGCAAGGTGGGCACGAGTGCCCCAAGCCCTGCTCACCTCAGAGCACGGGCAGGGCCTCTGTGTCTGGCTCGGGATCTGCTGAGAGGAGGAGGCCATGCACAGCCCTGCGCTGAACCATCACCACTCTGCTCTTTGCCTCGGTGATCCTGGGAAAAATCTCTGCAGATGTAGGGTGTACTGGAGGGTCTGGGACACCCTCCCAGGCCTGGTGACCCGGTTCAGCAGGGTGCCAAAGCACTGGTGCAGGCACCAGCTCTGAATCCTTGGCCAGCACCTCCAGCGTGATCTTGCCCATTAACTCTGCATAAACAAACAATCACTTAGAACGTCAGGGAAAATAACCTCACCCATAATCACTGATTAGAAATGTTTGCTTATGGCTGGGTATTTATAGCCTACAAGAGGTAAATGTCACCCTCATTGCCTGCGTTGCATGGGAGATATTGTTTAATTAGCGATTGCAGCCCCTGGGCTGCCGCTCTCTGGAATGGGAGATGAGTTCTGCTGTGCTTTATTTACCCTTCCTTCTGCTTCCTCTGCTCTTCTTCAGGAGTGGGATCTTGTTCAGGAGTGGGATCGCATCCACAGTCCCTCTCAGACTCACAGAACATGCAGGGCACTGTTCTGGGCTGCTCTCCGCCAGGATCTGTGTCTCACACACAACAGCCACGGCCATCCCTCCCTCTCTGGCTGTGATTTACCCTGCATTTCATGGCCCCTGTGAAACCCTCAAGTTGCTCAGCCACAACTCTCCCACAATGCTGTCCTTCCCAAGGAAAGCAAGAGGGTGGAAGAGACAAAAACCCAGTAGGTTTACACTGACAGAAATGTCTCAACATTCCTAAATTTGTGGTAGACTTTAAGGTAGGTCATTCCTTAAGAAAGTCCAGCCTAAAACATCTGAGACTAGTGGTTAGACCAGATCACAGAGGAGAGTGAGCTGGAGCAAGCCCTGCTCAAAGGAGACCAGTTGTGAGCTGTGCTCTGCAACCCCAAGTTAACAAAGGGACTAAGAGGACTGAGGGAGCAAGGCTTAAAGCTAGAGACAAAAATCAGAGATACCTGAGCTCCTCACACATCTTGCAGGACCTATAAGAGTGGTATGAAGGCACCACTGAGATCCCAGGATAATCTCAAGTTGCTAAGAGGTCAGGCAGGGCCTGCACTTTGCACTTCACCCTTGAGTGGGATCAGCAGTGAACAGGATATGCTTATGAGCCTTTTTTCCAGCATCCCAGATTCGCTGTCCTTGATGTTTGTTGAACATACTCAGAGCTACTCAAATCCCCCAGCAGCCTGTGATTATCTCATCTCTACAGACAGGGAGTTTGTACATGCTCTGACAAACCAAACACAGGAGCAGCAATCTGTCAGGAGGAGTCTGCTTCACTCTCCCTTGGACCGTGGCAGGGCTGTGTTGGTGCTGCTGGGAGAGTGTGTTGTACAAAAGCAAAAAGACATTCAGGAGCCCCTAAACCCCCCTGCTATTCCTCTTCTTGTCTAGAGCAGCCAAGCATGTTGTCTTCCCACGCTGCTCCTGCCAAGACAAAGTGTCCTCGCAGGATCCTTGTCACTGGGGCAATATCTCTGTCACACCAGCTAGACCCAGAAAGGCCACAATATGTGACAGTGACTAATGGGAAGTTCATGGTATCTGTCAGCCACCAGGACAGGAGAGATCTGAGCTGGGCACCAGGGACACCATCCCTGCTGTGCTGCTGCTGGAGTGCAGGAGCCCTGGGCTGGTTTGCAGAGGTGATCAAGGTGCTCAAGGTGCTGGCACACAGGTTGGCAAGGTGAGAGCACATCTGTGCAGCACCAGCACTGCCCTGCCTGCCTACCCTGCTGCTGGAGCCCACATCTGGGCTACCCTGGGATTCCCCTGGAGCTGAGGCACTGCTCTGCTACACCTGCCTGGTGGGGAGCACCCAGAGAGCCTGGAGGGGCTCAGAGCTGCTCCCTCTCCCCAGGGGATGTACAGGAAGAGTGTGGATCATCCTGCCACTCTTTCTGTGGGACATCACAAGTGGGATGTGTAGACCTTATACTCGTGTTCTGAGTTGCAAGGGCAGCCCCTTTGATTGTGAATTACCTTCTTATCTCTGAGCAATGGTATTTCCTAGGTATCAGTTTCCAGTGTAACTTTAGTCTCTGCCTCATTTTCTTTGCATTCCCAGACTGCCCACCCAGGAGAAATGCATTTGAAATAATCTACATTGGGCAGAGATTTACTAGGCAGTTTGATGAGACTGTAAATCCTCCATCCACGCCCTCAGCTCACGCACACCCCCCTGTCACACAGCACAACTCACTTCTGCCCAGACCAGGTCCTGACATATCTACTCAAAAATGAATCTGCTCCCCAAGTGACTGCACCCACCCAGACCAGACCACACTGGACAAGTGCTGCTTCCTCTCATGCTTAACTGCTGCTTCCTCCCATGGAAAAACGCTGGTTCCTCCCATGGACAAGTGCTGGTTCCTCTCCAGCAGCCCCACTCAGAGCTGTGAGGCCCGGAGATCTGCAGGTATGGAAGTCCCAAGCTCTTTGTGGCAGGCAGAAACCTCACGGGTCAATCTCTGCCATTGATTCTTTTAGGAATGGCCTGGAATGGATTTCTTTCCAGGCAGTTGACATTTAAGAACGTGCTGGGCAAAAATGTGCAAGGAAGAACTGACTTTGCACTTCCCCTGTTGTTTGCAAACCTGGATATTCACTTGGTGCAGGACTCACCTCCCGTCCCTCCCTTCAGCCATCTGGAAGTCAGGTGAGTTGCCTGAGCTCTGAGGCCTCAGAGGAGATGGCTGGTGGTGTTTCTGAGGCGTTTCAAAGAGGTGAGGAGGGGCTGGCATGGGACTGCAATAAGGGAGTAAGTGGAGGCTTTGTCAAACGTCACCACTGCTCCACACTCTCCATCCCCACAGCCTGGCACCTGAGCACTGGAACTGCCTGTGGTTTCTAGCACAGAGCTGCTCTGGACTGCAGTGTAGCTGAGAAAGTAATTCTGCCTTTCTGTGTAGGAGAGCTCTGCTACAAACTGGCATCTATAAAACAACATGACCAGTTCATGGCTTTGCTATACTAATCCTGGACAGAGATCAGTCATTATTTATGAGCCACACTGGCTGCCCAATTCCTGCATGAATGCTCCGCATCCTGGATCAAGTGAAAGGTCTTACAGCAAAAACCAAGGTGATGCATCACCATTTAGTACTGCCAGGATGGCAAGAAGAGCAGATACACTTCCACAGAGAGCAATTTCTAGGGAGCCCTGGGCTGGAGGGGAGCTGAGCTGGCTGGTTCAGTGTCTGGACCAGGGGCACTGGACCTTGAGGAAAATGGTCCAGGTACAGGAATGGAGCAGCAGAAGCACAGGCTTAGGAGCAAGGGATCCCATGGGTTTACAGAGAGGATGTTTTGGGGAGGGAATGAGGAGGTTGAGGTTTGCAGTGGGTTTAGCTGCTGCAGGTTGACCATGCTGGTGGTGGGGGTTCCAGCTGGACTCGGGCTTTGCTGGATTTAGGAAGGCTTGGGGCAGAGGGGGGCTCTGGAGGGGGACAGGCAGGAACAGAAAGTCAGCTGATAGAGCAAAGTGAGGGTTTTGGGGGCAGGGACTGAGCAGTTGATAAGGGGACAGAGGCCTCAGATGTGCTGGTGGAGGCACCAGGGGCTGGTGGTGTAGGCAGGAGCTGCAGTGCTTACAAAACAGGGCACTAACAGAGATACCTGACATTAGAGGAACAAGGGGTAAGCCCAGGTTTTGGAGCGGGGTGAGAGGTGACATTGCCCTGGTCAGGCAGGGAGGTTGCTGTGGTTTTGTGGGATGGGACAGAGTAAGAGGAGCTCACAGGTGGCAGGGGAGCAACAGAGGGAACTGCAGGTTTGGGTTACAGTGGTGGGAAGGGGCTCACAAGCAATGCTGCAAAACCATTGCGTCTGTGTCAAATCCTCTGAGCCAGTGAGGAGGTGCTGGAATATCCTGGAAGGGAAGTAGTGAATTTGTTCATCCCAGCGTTAGAGACTGAAAAGACGTGGTCTGGTGAGTCACTGAGGGAAAGGGGTCAGAGCAGCAGCAGGAGCTCAGGGCTCTCAGGAAATGCAGGTCCCTGTGCAGAGAAGGTGCCAGGGCCTGGGCACAGCGGGTCCTGTGGTGGGGGGCCTGTCTGGGTCGACATGGAGGGAAGGTGAGGAGAAGGCTCCCCAAGCTCAGGTGTGGCTGGAGGGGCTGGGGATCTGTGTGCACCACCCATCCTGGATGTGCTTTGTTCTCACCTTCCCTCAGCCTCAGCTGCTGCCTGGTGGTCGTGTGGCCCCGTGGACTGACCTGGTGTGGCCCCACATGCCAGCACTGCAGAGGGCTCCCTGCTGGTGATGGAACATCCGAGAAGGAAGCAGCCAACAGAGGCAGGAGCTGAGCCCAGTAGCAAGGCTTGGGAAGGGACAGCACTCAGGCAGCTCACAAGGGGGGTAACAGCAAAGCTAAACACACCTCCATCATCCTCTGCAGGGGGGCTGGGGACCCTGCCAGGCTGTTCTGTGGGGAAAGGCTCACTGATTTACTGATACAGGCAATGAATTGCAACCTGTGAGAACCACACAGCTCGAGACACCTGTATCCTGCATGTGTCAAGCATGCTTGAGAGCAGGAATTTGGGTGTAGGTGGCAGCCCCATGTCCAGAAGTGTTTTTGGTGGGCTGCAGGGTGGGAAGCAGCACGTGCTGTGCAAGAGAAGAGGCAAAGCCAGAGAGGTTACAGCTGAAAGCCCCATGGAGCTCTTGAGTGCTCTGGCCCTGAGCACCAGGCTGCCACTTCTCTCTATTTACGAATGCATTCGGTGTCTCTTGGTAGACAACAGTTGCCTTGTGTCTTTTAAACATGCTCTATTAACTGCCATCACATTTTATCACTCCTCTGGCAATATCCAGCAACACCTCTATAATTTATTGTCATTAGTTTTATTCACAGCCATCACAGAGGTCACAGCATGGGGGGAGAACTTCATCCATTTCACCACTGAACGTGCTGCAATAATAGCTTTTCAAACAGCTGATGGTAAAGAGATATGAAAAGATAATGAATAATGAGGAATAAAGGAACTGACCTTTTTCCAACAAGAGGCACTTTCAGCATCCTGACACTTGGAATTTGGGTGAAATGAACCCTGACTCCCAAGGCTGTGCTTTCTGACACCTCTGATGCAGACATCTCCCTCTGAGCTGCTCTGCTCACACTCCCTTTGCCGGCAGGAGGGCAACTGGGAAGCTTTTCTGTCAGATGTGTGTGGTGAGTAGTACCTTAAAATGCCTGTTTCTTCCTGGTGGCTCTGAGGGGAGCCTGGAGGGATTGTCCTGGATGGAGATATCAGCACGTGGCCTGATGCTCACTGCACAGAGAAGCTGCACTTGGTGGCTCTCAGAGATGCAGGTCCTGCCCCTGGGGAGGAGCAGCCCTGGGCACCAGCACAGTCTGGGAGGGACCTGCTGGGGCAGCTCTGAGGAGAAAGACCTGGGGGTGCTGGTGGACAACAAACTGTCCCTGAGCCAGCAGAGTGTTCTGGGGGCCAGGGGACAGTGGGATCCTGTGTTGCATCAGGAAGAGCATTTCCAGCAGGTCAGGGAGGGATCCTGCCCCTGTGCCCAGCCCTGGAGGCACCTCTGCAGGGCCGTGCCCAGCTCTGGATCCTCATCCTGCCCCTGTGCCCAGCCCTGGAGGCACCTCTGCAGGGCCGTGCCCAGCTCTGGATCCTCAGCACAGCCGGCACAGGGAGCTCCTGGAGCGGGGCCGGCGGAGGCTGCGCAGGTGAGGAAGGGCCTGGAGCCTCTCCCTGCCCGGGAAAGGCTGAGGGAGCCGGGGCTGTGCAGCCTCCAGAGCAGCCCCCGCTGAGAGGGGCCCTCACCCCTGGATGTCCCTGTGTGCAGGGAGGGGCAGGGCAGGGCCCAGCTCTGCTCCGGGGGCCTGGAATGGCACAGGGGGAACGGGCAGGGACTGAGCCCAGGAAGTGCCCCCTGCACAGGAGGCAGAACTTCTTCCCTGGGCAGTGCCCCAGCCCTGCACAGATTGTCCAGAGAGGCTGTGGAGTCTCCTCCCTGGGGATATTCCAGAGCTGTCTGGACACAATGCTGTGCCCTGTGCTCTGGGATGGCCCTGCTGGAGCAGGGAGGTGGCACCAGATGGGACCCACTGAGGTCCCTCCCAACCTGACCCACTCTGAGATTCTCTGCACACTCTCCCAGTTGGTTTGCTGTTCCCATTTCCTCCCTCTAACCTGAAAAGGGGCCCTGCAATCTCCCTATCTGGCACTGTGGCTGGAGTTTACAGCAGACCAGGGACTGACCCTCTTTGTACAGAAAACACACCAAAAAAGGGGCCGTGTGTGTCCAAGTGGCCCATCAGGATGCAGTCAGGATGCAACTGTCCAGGACCCATTGCTGAAATGATTGCCCTGTGGCCCAGGTCACAAAAAAACCCTAAACATGCTACATGTGAGAAAAAATGGAATTTCCACCACATGCAGAATTCCAGACAATGATTTGGTTTTGTTTTGTAGGAAGGCCTGTAGAAGAGACGAAGGTACAGGACACCCAATCATACAGATTTCAAGAGATATTTAGGATGAAATGCTTTATTCCATGTGGAACAACAGGAAAGAGGGAGGGGGAAGAAGGAAAAGCAAGCTGTTGCTGCAGAGAGCAAACACTTCTGTATTCAAAGGGAAAAGCACCTCAGATAATTCCTGCAGTGGCTGCCACCTCTAATCCAGCACACCCATGGGCCAGGGAGAAAGGGGAGTCTGGCACAAAGCTTGGCACTTCAGTAAACAAAAAATCTGCTTGTTCTGATACCTCTTCAGCAGAGGCTTTCCTTGCTGGAAATCTGCTTGTCTGTCCTTGTAACTGAGAGGCAGAAATGACGAGGGCCAGACTGAACAAGCTCCAAGTGGTTTGGTTTGTACCGGTCCCCAAAAGTGCAGAAATTTGGACCAACATGAAGCTTTCTTCTACAGAACATAAGAAGAAGTGAATAAAGTGTTTTTGATACTCTTGACTGTGCAATTGATGTTTCTGAGGTTTGTGCAACTCCATGAAACTTTCCAAAAGCTGATGGTGCTTCAGGCAAAGGGCTGTGCCAGAGCCATTCAGCCACAGGGGCCATGGCCACCCACAGCCACAAAGCTCACCCCTCCACTCCTTGGATCCTGAGCTGTTTGTGCTAACACTGGAGTCAGTCCTCTCAAGCCTGTCGATCCTGAATCAATGGCCAGGAATTCTAGAGCTGGAGTGTTCACTGCATGGAAATGAAAACTGTAGGGTATCCTGATCTACAAAACTTATTAACTTGCTGATAAATTTGAAAATATCTACAGGGAGCTCATTAAAGGGAAAAAAAAAACCCTCATGAATGGTGGAGTTCACAAAGCTTAACCCCAAGGTGAGAAACAATGAGCGGTGCCAGCAAACGAAACTAATGTCACTGGAAAACCTCAGAGCAGCAACAAGTGGTTACACCCAAGGAAGGACCTAGACACAGAGAGCCTCCTGGGTCACCAAGACACGTCTACAACCAGATTCTGCCCCAATTTTCTTTGGAAAAATGTTTCTTCCTGTTTTAATTTCTCTAGTCCTTGAGGTTGATATTTACCCCAATAGACCACACGCTGTATTTACTTACAGTGCCCCCCAACCATTTATTAGCACATTACACACTTTTATTAAGATTTTCCATTAAAATTTTGAATAATGTTGGCCTTAGGTGTAGCCCTTTAGGAGCTCTGGCAACTCCTCCCAGCCTGACTCTTCCCTTTAACACAAGATCTTGGCCATCTTTACTCGGTTCCTCCTTTGCCTTTTAATTCTTCTGTAATCCTCGTTTTCCTCAGCATCACTAATGAGTTCCTCCTGTGACACCATATCGAATGCTTTCCTACACCCCACAGAGATGGTATCCAGCATGTTTCCTTTGTCTAAAACTCCATTACCTTATCGGAGAAAGATATCGGATTAGCCTGCCACAATCCCCTTTGGATAAAGCCGTGCTTCATTCCAGCCTATTTCCCACTTAGAGCCGTGGCTTTAATTACTTCTGCCTTCAAAGTCTATTTCAAAGCTTGGATCAAGCTGAATTCATCTTTCAGGCTCCAAATCCCACTGTTTGTCCTTCCATATCAGGACCCTTGACTGTGGCAGACACTTTGTGCCAGCAAGGAAACAGCAGAGTGGGGTGTTCTCCCTTCTGGGCTGTGGGGCTTGGAGCCAGGAGGGGAGATCAACCCTCCCAGAGGTTGAGAAACTCCTCACAGGATTTTCTGGCAGGAAACAGGCTCACAATCACCTCAGCTGTGGCATGAGCCTATAGAGAATCCCTTAAGGGACTGTGTGAAGTTGCCACTTCTCTCAGCAGCTGGGCTGAACTGGTCTGACTGGAGCTCCCTGTGCCAGTTGCTGCTCGAAGGAAACCCAGTGTGATTGGTTTGGAAGCTGTTTGGCTGAGGAGTTCCACCTCAGAGCTGTGGATGTGCAGGGGACCCAGCAATAAGTGACCATTCCCTGAGCCTCAGCAATTGGCCTGAGGTGGGAGATTCAGAATCCCCGGAGCCTCAAGTGCTGCTGCCTCTCCCAGGACCTGTGGCTGGGGTTGTGCATCAGCCCCTGGAGTGTTCCCTGGAGCATTGCTCTGTCTCTGTCCTTCTGATACCCTGGTCAACATCCACAACATTAAAAATGGAAGACAAGTCCTCCTGTTACTCTGGAGCCCTACTGAGTGTGGCTTTTATCGAACACCCCCCTCATTTCGCAGTAGTCTCACTTGCTCTCTTCCCCTTCTCATTTCATTTACATAACCAAAGAGCTTTTTCTCTTTGGTTTAACGTGTAACTCACTGTGACACTTGACAGCTCTTCCTTCATCACTCCACTCCTTGACCTCTAAGTTGTACAACTTTGCTGATCAATCTCTTTTAGCTTGGTTTCCCAAGGAAAAAAAGCCCAACATTTTTTCATTCCTCTGCTTCTCCTTCAGTAACTTTTAAACCCAGTGGCCAATTTCAACCCCACCTGCAAGGATGGTAAAAGCACCTGTGATAATTAAGATTCTGTAAGTTTTTTTCAAAAATTGGCAGCTGAGTAGATGAGAGAGATTCAAATTAGTGGCTCCACTGAGGGAAAAGGAAGGATCTCCAAACCGTAATAGATTCCTTTTGGCAGCTGCCTCCTTGTCAGTCAGCACGTGCCTCCAGCCAGCTCTGCCTGCAGGGGCCTGAGAGAGCCCCCAGGCTCCCACAGCTCCCGTGGGATGAGGGAAGTGCTGTGTGAGAGTTTAAGGGCTTGAGGTGGGGTCTCTGTTGCTGTTTTCTGGGTTTTGTGGGAGTGAATGGAGTGCAGGAAACACAACACATCCATAAGGGACCTGGTTGCACTGCTTAAGGAATAAGTTGCTCTCCTTCCTTCCAGACTCTGCTTATTCCTAATATGCCTTTTCTAAATTTAATTACTTGTGCTGCCTTCCCTGAAAATCTTGAAAATACAGACTCCCAATAGTTTTACACCTGGAATTTGAGATGCTGTTCCTGAACTGAAGTCCTTGAGCTTCTTAGGCTTTGGCAAATACTTCCCTGAGTTTGTAAGAGCTTTCCTTTTTGAACTGAAGAAATTTACCCACAGATCCATCCTTTGTCCTACTATTTCATTTCAGTTGAATCCTTTTATATCCATTCCACCCAAGGTCATCGTGTCCAACATGCATTTTGTGAAGGCTCTCAGCTCCTCAGTGTAAGTGGTGCCTCTTGTTTATTGAGTGGCTCTTGGGTAAAGAAACTCAGGAGATGTCCAAGGCACCAGAGAGAACTGGGAGTAGTTATTATTCTGTAAACTGTTATTATCTAGGGACAATGACAAAATTCTTCCACTAGCACTAATTTTGCTGGGTTTACCCATTTCCAGCTCCAACCCTGGAGCTCTGCAGCTCATTATAAACACCTCTCCAGTAGAACCTCTTTTACTCTGTCCCGGACTGGGGATGGCCACGACACGCTGTCATTGCCATGGGCTCCTTGCTTCTCCCACCAGTCCCTCATGGTGCCACCCCACTTGTACAGTTCTTGGAGGCTGCACACCCCAGGACCCTCCTCAACCACTCCATGTCCCTTAACTCTCTCGGCTCCTTCACATCTCCACAGTTTTTTTGAGCTCTGCTGTTCACACACTAATGCCCCAACCCTTTTACACTGACCCATTTAGGTGCTCTGAGGTGTTTTTACTACTATTCACGCTCCTGCTGGTTTGCATTTGTCCTTTCCTTTCTTCACTGCACATCCTTTCCCCAACAAGAAATTCTTAATAAAGACTGTCTGACCACAGGGACCTTTCCACTGCTGTTTGTTTCCAGTCTTCTCCCTTTGTGTTCTGCCTGAGAACACTCTCCTTTCTGCTCTCCTATTTCATTTTCCATATACTCTGCCCCCTGTTTTCCTTGGATACCAACTCCCCTTACTTTTATTGTCGTCTTTTATTTTTAAGGATGAGGTGCCCCTCCCTGCTCCACAATTACCTCATCTCCATCTGTGCTGATTTCTTTTGCATATTCATTGCTGCAGCAAATCTATTCCTTAGATCTGTTCCTTTACCAACATCTGGCCCCTTCCTCTTCTCTGTGGCCTCCGAATTCTCCTGATCACCTTATTTCCGCAAATTTTAGCCTTTTTGGACAGTCATTTCTAACCTGGCTGCCATTCCCATTTCAAATTTATGCATTTTTAATTTCCCTGTCTGTTTTTTTTGATCCCTTGCCTTTCACCAGCTCAGTGTGTATTTGACCTTGGAGAGCTGCCCCTCACGAGCAAGATGTGTCCAGTGTCTCCTTCCTGGTGCTACAGCTTTTCTGGACACTAATATGGCTTTAGTCCATCACCAGTGCCTTGCCTTTTTTGCTTTGGTCCATGGAATATAGACTTCCTGAAGTTCTCTGAGTGTTTGATTTTCCGAATTTTTCTTCCAGTGCCAGCTTTATCTCATTGTTTTGGCCCGTCTGTGACTCAGTGTTCAGTTCTCCATTGAATAATTCACCCAGACAAATAACACACCCTGCAAACTCCCAGGAGTGGCCTTTTCCCACTAGGAACCATTTCAGCACAAACATCCGGGTTTGGGTCATGGCAGAGCCTTTTCCTTTGCATTCTGTGTGGAACAAAGTCTATAAACTGAAGGAAACACGTGACAAGGATGTGACCACAGCAAGGCTGTACCAACGCACTGTAAGACACAGGGGGAAAAGGCTGCGAAAACAGCTTCTGGTAAAAGGCATTGCCACACTCCGTGGTAATCCTGGCTTCTGAGGACTTCACCTAATAGGATTTGTCCCATTTTGGGAAAGTGATGGGATCTGACTCCAGCAATTAAACTGAGTCCTCTTCTGTACCATGTGGCAAATGACTTGATTTATTCAGTCATCAGCTAAAGATATTCTGCCATTGCTCAAAGCTTTGTGGAGGGCATTTGTCTCCAAAGCGTGCTCCCAAAACCCAATGTTTCAGAGCCTGTACCTGTAAGAGTGTAACCTGTGCACCAAGTGAAAATGGAATTTGCAGTGCAGTGTTTCTCCCTGCTGCAGCCATTCCCTGTGAAGGACTCCCCAGCCTCCCTGGAATGTGGGCTTGCTGACACAGGGGCACAGGAGAGAAGCCCAGTGCACTCAGAGAGTTCAGATTGCTGTACAAGTAACCACCAGGTATTTGTACCTGAACTGGGGGCTAATGAAGCCTTTACCCCGTGATCAGAGTGACAATCTGAGTCAGGCTCGGTAATCATTCTGTTATCAGTGCACACATCAGAAGCTGCTCTCTCCACCTGCCTTCTGATCCTCAGCCAGCGATTAGGGAGGCTCTGGCACACTGGGATCTCTTCTGTGGAGCTGCTGGGGGATGAGGGCCCTGCCCCTGAACACCCCCATCACACACAGCAGCGCTGGGCACCCTTTGCTGCCAGGCTGAAGGAAGGGGCAGGCAAAGGCAAAGCAAAGCAAAGCAACAGAGACCATTTTTCATATAAATTTGTCTAATTTACACCCAGGGGTTTCAACCTGAGAACTCACGTGGGCAGATGTGCCACGCGGGTGTTTTGTGCAGAGGCTTTGCTGCTGTGATTGGTGGTGTGGAACTCAAGCCCTGGAGGATCCTGTTGCAAGGAATTGGTTTCCTTCCTTTGCTTCAGTTTTTTAGATAGGTGCTGAAATTCCCAAAAGCAGCAAGCAGAAGTTGGGTTTGTACCTCCCTGCCTTCTCTCACAGCCTCAAACCCTTGCTTACGGGGCAAGTAACATCAAATGCTTCTGGAATGCCTCTGGCAGGTACAAGACAAGCCCTCAGAGAATGGATCTCACTATTAACTGCTTCAACAAATGCTTTGCTGCTGCTTGGTGCATTTCAGCAGCCGAAGAAAGGTGAGAGATGTGCCAGCACCTGCAGCAGGGCTGCGGCTTGTGAAGAACTGGGAAGTGATGCAGATTTGGGAGGGAAGCTGAGGCCCTTGTGCTGGAGACTTGTGGGCTGTAATTATTTCCCAATTGGTAATTCGGATGTGTTGCCTTGGAAAGCAGCAGATGGTAATTAGTCCCATTAGATGTTTGTGTTTAGTGTGGAGCTGTTTCAGTGCTTGCAGCGTGGGGTGGAGCTGGGGCCGTGCTGCGTGGGCTGCCTGACACCTCCCCAGGAGCCCTGGTTGTGGGGGAGCTCCTGGATGCTTCCGACAACATCACAGAGAGGGACTGGATCCGCCAGGGACTGGGGTTCAGGGTCCTCAGTCCTTTGGAGGAAGAGCAGGAATTTGCAGTGCAGCATGGGGCGGCTGAAGCAAAGGAAGCCTCCCCTCCGGCTGGGGACACCACCCAGCTAAACCTGTCTCAGGGGGTTTATTCCTCTTGCCTCCTACTTTAACAAGCCTTTCCCTCTCCTCAGGCACTACACAACTCACATTCCAACCCCCCTGACTACACACACCGGTGTCAGGTGCAGTCCTGTCCCACTGCCTCTCTCCGTGGCGTGGACAAGGGGCACCTGCACTTCCAAGCAGAGCTCAGCCCTTCCCTGTGCTCTCCAAGAGGACGGGGTGGCTGCAGGGGCAATGCCTTTCCCAAATTTCTGTCATGAACATGTAAAGGAAGTCCTGATGTCCCTATTTTCAGAGCTCTTCTCCCAGCTGGAAGCCTACTGTGGCAGAGGAGCTTCTCAGACACCTTCTCCCTGTGCAGGGACCCTCCAAAGAAGCTTTTCTCCTTGTGAAGGCTCTGCTCCAAGAGACCTCTCAAAGTCTGTGTTTAAAGATCTGAAACTCTCTGAAAGGTTCAGTAGGATGTTCCCACTTTTCACAGCCTTTCCTCCCCAACTTAGCCAGGGAAATTCAGCCAACACTGATTACATCACAACTCTCAGCTTCTTCTGGAAGATGCTCCTTTTCTTATTCAGATGCAGCAAATACAAGAATGTCCAGAAAGGGGAAGTTCATTCTGACTTCAGCATTGTCCTGAAGTTTCATTAAAAAAGCGACAAGATATTTATAAAACACAAGTTTCTAACTGAATGAGTGGTTATTGCTCAGGCCTGAGAATGGAGGAAAGGGAAAGCAAAGAGTCGAGGGCAGCTTGAGAGACAGGAAGGGGGAGGAAGGTTGGGAAAATACTTCAAGAACCTCAAAGGAAACATCACAGGTTGCAAATACTTGTCATGAAGTGCAAGATGTGCAGTGATTTATGAGTGAGCAGATCTTGGAGTAGAAGGGGAGAACAAATTTAATACAAACCTGCATGTGGGCCTCAGGAAAGAATCACCCTCAAGATTTGTGATCTCCCTCTAGATCTGAGATCACCCTATGGATCTGCAGGCAACAGAGGGAGCGGGATTCCTGCTCACCCAGGGCAGTGCAGCTGGAGCTCTGGTGTGTCAGCACCACAAGGTCACAGGGGAAGCACAGGGCCTTCAGAACAGCCCCAGAACAATTGAAGGACATGCTAAATAGGAAAGATTAAAGGAATTAAATTAGGCACGGCTTGGCCGAACAGTGGTTAAGTAGCCAAGCAAGGAGGAAAACTGTTTAGTGTAGTCTGATAAGGAACAGCCTAAAGTTAAAAGGTGAGACTGATAATGGAAAATGGAGATGGCACAAGAGGAAAGGTTTTCTAAGAAAAACTCTAATACTGCTTAATACTGGATTTCTGAAGGGTGGTGGGTGTGCAATTATTTAAAACTTGGGAAAATGCTGGGGAATTTGCAGAGGCACAAGTGTGCTCTGCCCGAGGCACAGGGACCAGCACTGCTCTGGGAGCCAGTGGGGCTGATGAGGCTCTCCGTGCTGCTTGGTTCATCCCATCTCCTTTGTGTGCACAGCAGGGAAGGTGCTCAGAGTGTGTCTGGGCTGAATTGTCTCGTTGCCACCAACACTGCAGCAGAGAACCAGCCCTGGTGGTGCTCAGGGTGTGCTGTTGTGTGGCCAGAGCTGGAATGCCCCAAGGAGAGAGAATCCTTTGTGAAATAGATATATAAATACAACCTTATGATAACTCATAGTGATCCCTGTGTTCCTGAAAAAGCTGTTGGAATGGCAATAAATGGCCCTTTTCCTAGGGAGACATCTGGAGGGGCAAAATGCCCCGAGGTTCATTATCTCTGAGCAGTGAAATCAGCCTGAGTCATCGGCCTTTGCAGGATGTGCTCTGCACTGAAGAGGATTGGAAGGCCTATGGGGATCCTTTCAGAATAAGCTTTCTTTCTAAGTGTAAAATATTATTCCCATCCATGATAATTATTAGAATAATAAAGATCTCATTACAGAAGCAGCATGACTATTCTCAGGTATTGCACTGAGCCCTCCTTGGGAAATGCAGTAATGTAAGCTATGCTGATGTTGCCTTCTAGCAGACACATTTGAACAACTTGTGCTAATTAACATTAATAAATATATGCTAAAAGCATGACTGGAAACCAGGCACACACACAGCTTTGGCTACTGATTGAAAATTGTACCACCAGGTTATATTTTCTGATGGTTTTCATTATAAATCTCCAAGGGACTTTTATTATTTATGCCTGCAATCAACAGCATGTTTGGTTTCTGCCATGGGCCGTGTCTCCCCAGCCCACACAGTTGTTGGTGCCCAGTGGTGCAGCACCAAGTGAGTGTTTAACCACAGCACACAGCCACGGGCTGGTTTTCTGATGGGCACAGAGCTCTACATTCACCAGTGTTTAATGTTCCTTCCTCACTGGAGCTCCTGGCTGTGGCCACTGCTCACATTCTGCTCGTCTTGGCTGACTCTCAGCATCTTGCTCAGGACAAGTTCTCATGGCTTAGGCTCCTGTATGGATCAAAGGCTGGGCTGGTGCTCATTTCCAAGCAGATACTCTGTGGATGCGACATTTACACCCCTGCTCATCCCTTCCCCTCTGCTCCAGCCCAGGCTGCCTGCTCAGTCCGTGAGGATCCCCTGTGTTAGCAGGACTCCTCTCCTGGGCTCTGGGTGCTGTCAGACCAGCAACATCCAAACTGGGATCCCACAGGACCTCCCACAAGAGTGATGGGTGACTGCTTTCCCAGGAGCAAAGTAGGGGTGGTCTTTACTGAAGTAACGCAGAGGGGTAATCATGGAAAAAGGCAAGGCCCACTGCCACACAGCAGGGAGAAAGAAATGGCACCAGGAAGTCAGTAAATCCAAGAAAAGAGTTCATTTCCACAGCAGGTTGTCATAAAAGCATCAGTTCTCCTCCAGAGAGTGAGGATCGCCCTTAAGACCAACTCCACGGAACAGGCTGGGTGTGAAGGTCACCTTCAGCCCTGGTTGGGAGCTGCTTGCAGGAGTCAGCCCAGCCTGCACCGAGTGTGCTGTGCCAGCTGCACAGAGCAGCTGTTCCAGCTGTTCCAGCTGTCTGGGTGCTCCCAAACTGCTGGGAGCCAGGCACACACAGATCCCCTTCACAGCATGGACACAAAGAGCATATTTCATGTTTGAGCCAAAGAACCCCCTTAGGCTTTTGGGCAGACTTAGCTCCTCAAGGGAGCATCAGGATTTCTCCACACAGCACTTTGAAAACTTACCTGGGGAAATGCAATTCCAATAATTAGAAAAACAACCCAGCTACCCCTCCCTGCAGCCTTGCAAAACAACTATTAAAATATCTTCCTTTTCTCCCTAGCTGCTCCACCTGTGTCCTCACCAGTGAGATGAGCATGGACAGCCACAACATCCTCCCTCCACTGTCCCCAGGGGTGGAATGAGCCTGCAGAGCCTCTGGGATGTTTGCATCAAACCTTATCCCCCACCGAACCAGGGCCACCTCCACGTGCAGGGACTGAGGCACAGGGGTTACCTAAAACATTGCCCAGAGCAGCTGTGGCTGCCCCATCCCTGGAAGTGTCCAAGGCCAGGTTGGACGGGGCTTGGAGCACCCTGGGACAGTGGAAGGTGTCCCTGCCCGTGGCAGGAGGTGGGATGGGATGATCTTTATGGTCCCTTCCAACCCAAACCAGTCTGGGATTCTGTGACAGAGTCCAGCCCTGAGCCCTGGGCTGGCCCCTGGATGTGTCCCCAGGAGCAGTGAGTTGTTCTCAGACATTCAGTTGTGTGAAAAGACATTTCTGGTTGGGTTGTCCAGCAGTGCTGACCCTGACAGGCCATGCTGCAGTGGGCCCTCAGTACTCCCAGGGTTTGCTTGGGCCAGGGTTGGTGACCATTTGCAGAAGAATTTCATTGTTCTCCTGGAAGTGCCAATTTCTGTTCACTGACTACAGAGGGAACCTCTGCACCTCTCTAAAAGAGACTCTTCAAGTGAAGCCTTGACGTGGATGGAGAGGCCTTGGTGGCCCCCTCCTCCCTCAGTGATGTGTCCAGCACAGGCCCAAGGGGTGGAATGGGGGGAGCCTTTCCTGGGGGCGGGGAAGGACCAGTGGTGAGAGGCTGAGCAGCTGCAGGAAAACACGCAGCCAGGGGAATATTTGACTGAGAGTCTCTGGAAAGGTCACCCAGCAGTGCCAGGGCTCACTTCTGACTGATCAGGTGCTGCAGACACAGGTGGGACACCGTGGTGGGGATGGGGATGTCCAGATTGTCACAAGTGCCGACAGCCTGTTGTCCTGACCCTGCTGCAGTCTGCTGCTGAGCAGGGCAAAGGTGCAAGGGACAGCTCAGAATCATCTTAATTCACCAAGCACACACCAAAAAATTATAACCCCTCTTAGAATAAAACACATTTCTGGCATTAATACTTGTTGACGTTGATATTAAATGATATTCATGACCAATAACAAGCATAAGAATATTTTTCTCTGGAACTATCTTTCTGATTTTGTTTGCTTAAGAAAAGAAAGGCTGTTTGGGGAACAGCATCTCCTCCCTGATACAGTATCTCGCTAGGAAGGCTGCTTTGAAGCACTTTGGTATCAAACACAGAGAAAGGAAAATGGAAATTTCACTGTGGAAACTAAAGATGAACCAATTTATCCAAGTTAAAGCAAAAGACTGAAAACAATTCTAAGCAGTTTAACGACAAAACACTCTAATCCAATGCTGGTGTAAGAGTTTCATTTGTGGCATCCCTTATTAGAGAAACTGAACCCATGGGAGTATGGATGTGAATAAAACATTTCATTCTGTGGCCACAGAAAGGAAAAAAAAAACCTTTGAGGGGTTTATAAGCTCTTTCATTATTATGCAATTGTTCTGCAGAGCTTGGGAAATCCTCTAGATTTAGAATAATTTTTGAATCCCGTATCACGCGTATGAAGGTCTCTGGGAATGCCAGGGAGGGGTGTCAGAGTGGTTGGGTGCAGAGATCACCCAGGTGCTGCTCCCAGTGCCTGGGACACCCTGTGGAGAGCAGGCAGGGAGCTGCAGCCCTCAGGGTCCTGCAGGATGAGCCTCAGCTACTCCAATGAACAGATGGGATAACCGTGCTGAGGAGCCTCAGAGGGATCCTCCAGAGTGCCACAGCACCTCACCCAGCCTGGCTCCTACAGCCAGAGGCCTTCAGTGGCTGCACCCCTGCAGCTGACACGGCACATGCACAGGGCAGGCACAGAATCCCAGAATCCCAGAATCACAGAATTCCAGGATCACTGAGGTTGGAAAAGCCCTCCCAGACCATTAAGTCCAAGCTGTGCTCCATCCCCACCTTGTCCCCAGCACAGAGCTCTGAGTGCCACGTCCAGGCCTTCCTTGGACACCTCCAGGGATGGGGATTCCAAACCTCCCTGGGCAGCCCCTGCCAAGGCCTGACCACCCTCTCCATGCAGAAATTCCGCCTGATGTCCAACCTGACCTCCCCTGGCACAGCTGAGGCCGTTCCCTCTCCTCCTGTCCCTGTTCCCTGGGCGCAGAGCCCGACCCCCCCTGGCTGTCCCCTCCTGTCAGGGACTTGTGCAGAGCCAGAAGGGCCCCCCTGAGCCTCCTTTGCTCCAGGCTGAGCCCCTTTCCCAGCTCCCTCAGCTGCTCCTGCTGCTCCAGCCCCTTCCCCAGCTCCATTCCCTTCCCTGGACACGCTCCAGCCCCTCAGCTCAAGATCTGGGGAATGTGCCATGCGCCATCCCAGGGAACAACAAAACCCCATTGGCAAATTTGTGATTTTGAGCTGGCACAGGGCTCTGAATCCAGAGGATTTCCCAAGGTGAGCAGATATGGCTACAAGTCAATTGTCTTCCTGAGGGAAAAAAGGTGAACAGAAATGGGGAGTCAACATTCCTTCAAACCTTTTAAACATCAAAGGACACTCATCCAGAGGAGCTTAAGGATGCTTCATCTGCAGTCTCAGACAGCAAGAATTCATAACCACTGAAGCCTGGCCAGATTTCCTCATGGAGAGAGAGAGACAGGGAGGAGAGAGACAGTTCTTCCCATCCACTTTGAATCTTCATTTGCATTCCTCAGCATCAAGAAAACCATGAATATGCCTGGGCAGGGCAGAGCTCAGCTTTCAGAGATGGGCTTGCCTCCTACAACTCTGATCTGATGGCAGAAACCCAAGGAGACAGGAGGCCTGAGTAGTGGGGGGGCCTGAAGATTGCATTTTCTTCTTATTAATTTCCTCTTTTACAACTGTACTTCCAATTTTGTTACCAGGAACCTAATCTCCTTCATAACACAGATAAACTCATGCAAGATTTCACTTGCTATTTTGAGCAAGTACAGCTGGAGGGACTCTATTTGCCTGAAAGCAATTAACCCCCCTCTACAGGTGAATTCCTGGGCTGCTGGGCTCCAGAATGGATTAGGAAATTTTAGAATATTGACATGTTTGGTGCCAAGCTGCAGGGAACATCTGGCAGAGTGCTTATCACCAGCTGCAGGTCGTAGGGTGTCTTCTGGGAGGCATCTGCTGACAAGCAGAAGGGACAGTCTGAGTGTTGAAGGGACAATCTGAGTGTTGAAGGGACAATCTGAGTGTTGAAGGCACGTCCTGTGCCACTCAGGGCCCCTCAATCCTCACCTGGGGGTGCAGCAGGGCCAGGCTGGGCAGCACAGAGGGGAAGGACAGGGGCTGGGTGTTCTCTGTGAATCCCCACTGAGGACACTCAGGCCTTGCTCAGACCCTGACTTCAGTGCTTTCTCAGGTGAGCAGGGCTGGGCCCTGGGGTGCACTGCTGAGCCAGGATTAATTGTCACCCCGTTCCCTCTGTTCCAAGAGCAGGACTGAGCTCCCATGCTGTAAGACAAGCTGGGTTACCAGGGCTGCTTTAGCCTCCCACGTTTCTTTCCATGCTGCACCAGCCTCTCTCACAGAGGGTTCAGGAGGCGATGCTGTCTAAACTCTGCTCCCACTTAACCCCAGCAAGTGCTGGCAGTTCCCACTCCGTGGGGGAAGAACCAGCTGGTCCTGTGGCACGGGCTAAAGGCAAAGCAGTGGTGATGCCCTGCTCACCTGCTCTGCACAGCCCAGGCGGCCAGGGTGGGATCCCAGAGCCACGCCCTGTGCTGGCCCACCCCTTGTACTGACCCACACCCTGTGCTGACCCACACTCTGTACTGACCCACCCCCTGTACTGACCCACACCCTGTGCTGACCCACACCCTGTACTGACCCACACCCTGTACTGACCCACACCCTGTACAGACCCACACCTTGTTCTGACCCACACTCTGTACTGACC